>JAMZAV010004157.1:0-57979 GCA_024449915.1 Sweltsa coloradensis
CCCCCATATTCTCTGACGACCTTCCCAACGACGACGACCAGGACAAAGCGAACGATGACAAAGACGATGACGACCACGACGCGAGAACCCCCCCTTTTCTTTCACCTTTACCCGTAGCTATTTCTGACCAGCGCCAGCATGGGATCCTCTAGGTAAGAGTGGTGATTTTTGACCTAGCGGTTGTCGCACCCTTAATCCAAACTAAAACTAAATTGGGACGTATGGGACAAGCCTTTTCATTATAGGACGACGACAAACGGTTGACGCACCCTGAAACCAAAAAACTATAAACCACTTTCTCTGTTCGCCTAGGCCTAAAGATTTTATTTTTTTGGGTTTATTTGGATTAAGGACGCGTCAACCGTTAGGTCATAATGCACGACTCTAGCCTAGGGGATGGGGAGGAGTGGCCCATGCTGGTCAGAACCAGCCATGGGTTAGGGGAGGAAGGGGGATTTCTCACGTCGTGGTCGTCATTGTCTTTGTCATCGTTCGTTGTGTCATTGTCACCGTCGTCGGGGAGGTCGTCAAGGGAAGGGGGAGGTGTCCCCGACGACGATTGCCAGAGCTTGCCTCTGGTTTTGGGGAGTATAGTATACTTCCCTCTTATTAGCTGATGTTTGCGAGGTGGACCTTTTCTCTTGAATCGACTTTTACGATTAGCAGTGCAATGCTCTGGGCCAATTCTACCCCGAACCCAGACGGAATCGTCTTTAATTTTTCATATACATTGACGCTGGAGGAAGTACCTGTTCTAAGGGTCATACATCGGCCGTTCCATTTAGCCTGGGGTGTAGCCTATCTGTTCAACAAGGGTCTGTGACCACAAATGTTTGTATATAGATTATTGGATGAGCGAAGCGAAGACTTCAATTTCACTGACCCCCCAAAAAATTTAGCTCGGATGTTTTTTTTTTGTTTTTTTGTATTTTTGTTTTTTTGTTTTTTTTTGTTTGTATTTTTGTCTGTTTGTTCGCTCTCTACCGGGCAAACGGCATATGCGATCTTGATGAAAATTTGACAGGACCTTCGAAATCTCTGAACTTAGACTTGCCACGTTTTTGGGTACAATCGAAGAAATATTTCTCATGAATATCGTACTTTTACGATTTTTTTCGATTTTTTGTGCGATATTCTCGTGCCATTTGGGCCAATTCTGACCAAACGGGTTGGGCTACAACGTTCATATTATACATGGACATTAAGGTTATGGTGATGTAGTACCTTGTGAAAGAAAAAGTTGAAAAAGTTAGCCAGAATCTATAGAAATAAAGCTTTTTGGATGAGCGTAGCGAGCGAAGCGAAGATTCCATTTCACTACACTGGAAAAAAAAATCCGGAATGTTTTTTTTTTTTTTTTTTTTTTGTATTTTTGTCTGTTTGTTAGCACGATTCCGGCTAAACCAATACTCCGATTGCGATGAAATTTTATTGAGACCTTCGAAATCTCTGAACTTAGAACTGCCACGTTTTTGAGCGCAATCGAAAAAAAATTTCTCATAAAAATCGCAATTTTACGATTTTTTTCGATTTTGAAAAAAATTCTTCGATTTATAATACCTACACGCTTTGTCCGATTGTAATGATTTTTTCACAGGAGCTTTATTTTATGAATTTATATATTCGTGGAAAATTTAAGCGCAATCGAAAAATTATTTCTCATGAAAATCGCAATTTTACGTGGTTTTTCTTTTTTAAAACAATTCTTTGACTTATAACACCTACATGCTTTATCCGATTGTAATGATTTTTTAACAGAACCTTAATTTTATGAATCGATATATTCGTGTGAAATTTGAGCACAATCAAATAATTATTTCTTATAAAAATCGAAATTTTACGATTTTTTTCTTTTTTAAAATTACGATTAATTAAAAAAATTAAAAATTAAAGTTTAATTTTTTATTTATTTTTAAATAATTAAAAAAAAAATCTTCAACTTAGTAATGATTTTTTCACAGAACAGAAAATCCGCATAACACATGGCAGCTCAATGCACCAATTACGCTCATCCAACAACGCGGCGGGACTTAAGCGTTTTCCTAGTAATATAAGTTTTTTGATTTTTTGTGCGATATTTTCGTGCCATTTGGGCCAATTCTGACCAAACGGGTGGGGCTTCAACGTTCATATTTTACATGGACATTAAGGTTATGGTGATGTTGTACCTTTTGAAAGAAAAAGTTGAAAAAGTTAGCCAGAATCCATAGAAATAAAGCTTATAATTTAAGTTTTTTATGGTAAATAATACCAATTGACAAGAAACAATAGAAACGTGACAGCAATCACCTACAATGCGTAGGCAGCAAAACAAAGCACTTGCAAAAGTAAAGATATCCTACGCAAACTAAAAACTTTAAAAAAGCTCATCCATCAACGCGGCGGGACTTTAGCGTTTTCCTAGTACTAGGGAAACGCCAAAGTCGTTGTTAGACGAGTGAGTGAGTCATGTGTTTAGTCACCACATTACAACACACACATTACACACACATTACTTTTCTTCCCCATACCTTAGGCTAAATTGGCGCATTATGGCCGGACAGTTGACGTGCCCTTAAACTTAAAAACTTAAAAACCCTATTATTTATACCACAATATAATTACCTAACTTAAATCCAATTAATGTTCACGAGTACTCAACACGTGGCTCTCTCACTCGTCTAACAACGACTTTGGCGTTTCCCTAGTTCTTAACTGTCATAGGCCTAAGTTTGTAATGGTTTATTTTGTATCTTTTCTAAACAACCTGTAGCTTGTCCGACCCTTCAATTTATTGTTCATTGTTGTATAGCACAGTGATGGTAAAGTAAATAACCTCCTACAACCATATCCAGACTGTATACGTCAAACAGCAACAAACAATCTAAAAGCCACAACATAACCTAAACTAGGGAAACGCCAAAGTCGTTGTTAGACGAGTGAGTGAGCCATGTGTTGAGTACCTGCTAACATTCCTTTTCTTCCCCCTACCTTAGGCATCCCTAGCCTATCATAGGCTACAGTCGAGCATTATCGAATATAATTATCAAACTTAAATGCAAATGTTCCCGAGGACTCAACACATGACTCGCTCACTCGTCTAACAACGACTTTGGCGTTTCCCTAGTCTAGTTGGCTAAAGCGCCCTTATAGCTGAAATGTGGGAGACATGGGTTCAATCCCCTGGTCGGGAAAATTTTTATAATTTCTTGACTGTATTTAAAGAATTATTAAACATGTTTTGAAATGCATATAACGCAGTGTAGTCCATCATCTGTGGCAATAGGGCTGACTATGGTAAACATAGCCAGTACAAAATACGTGAAAATATTGCAAGGTTTACTCAATCTACGAACGGAATTTGGGGGTACCTTGACGGGCAACATTTGATAGACCTTGCATGGGCACGGCATTTCACGGCCAGGCGAATAACAAACAAAAAATATCTTTTCAAAATCTAAACCATTGTCGTTAAAATAATTTCTAGAGATTGGAAGCCTATTTTTCAATTTATTATTTCTTGTAGGTGTAAATCGCAATGGATCATGCTGATTTTGTTAGCAGTTCTCAGTAAACTCGTTCCGGATGTCTGTTTAAAATTTCAGCGAAATCTGTTCAGCGATTCGGCTGATTTTCAACGTACACACACGCAGACTTACAGAATGAGATCCGTTTAAGTTGAATGGAGATCACTCCGTTCGCTGCGCTCACTCGTTTAATGATTGTACGATTGGAACAGGCAAAGCGAACAATATAACTATTGATTGTATTTGGTGCAGTAAAGGCTTCAACTACGATGGAAATTAACAGGTTGAGTGATTGAGAGTATTTGTGATGTTCGGTTATACGTTTATTACAAAATATTCCATCATTTGTACAAACATCGATTAGTAATTGAATAGAAAACTAAACTATCGTTATCGTAGAGATTCGAACTCAATGCTAAGATCGATTCCTTATCCACGGCTTGTCATTGGTCAGAACATTGAGCTCTGTGATTGGTCGGAGCATTGAGCTCTGTGATTGGTCAGAGCATTGAGCTCTGTGATTGGTCGCAATTTCTGATAGCAGCGTCGCGACGCCCGGACCGCTGGGTATAAATACAGCGCGGTTCGCCCGCGCGCGCTCATTTTTGATCACACGTGAACGTCGAGGAGCGAGCATCTTCAAGAGGAGCCCAGCAGAGCCACAGCGTGCGTCTGCAGGCCCCACCAAGGAGATCAAGCCAAGACTGGCGTACAGCCATTTAGCACAAAATTGTAAGTACTAGGAGGCACTCGGGGGCTAAACCCACTAGGGGTGAGCTCCCCCTGGGTGCCTTGTAGGTCAGGCGTGGTTGGCGTCTAGACGCTCTCGACAGACAAGCCAATGTCAATTAGTGGCATTGGTGTATTGTTTAGCTAGGACTGGGGGGTAAGCATAGGACCTGTAGGGGCTAGGTACAGGAGGCTCCGGCCTGTACTTGGTCCACTTCCGCTTGCCCTCCCTTGTATTTTTTATAATTGACTTTTAATAATCTACAATGACTGGCAATACGCCTAAACTCCTACCTTTTTAATAATTTTATTTTCGACTGCTCAGCAAGCTATTTTAATATTATTATTTATTTACTCTTTTTAATAAGACAATGTCTCCCTCAAAGACAAACAATAATGACAAGGGTGGCTTAAAACCCAAACCTTTTACTTTTAAAACCGACAGCCTACTAAGGAGGCAACGAAGCAATTCCCTGAGCGACTCTAATGGCTCCAGTGTGGCTGAGTTCCTTAAAAAATCGCAAGAATTTAAAACAGTGACAAATGACACTAAGAAAAGAAAAAGATATTCGAATGAAAAAGCAACACCGGATGTTACAGTGTCAAACAGGTTTGACCCCTTGACACCAAGCGACCTGGTCACCAACGACGATGCAGAAGATATTGAAGTAGATGACAATGGCGAAGACAATACGCAAGCGACATCTACAGCCAGACGTGCGCCCCTACCACCCCCAATAATCATTCGCGAAATGAAAGATTTCAACAAATTATCGGCCGATATTCAAGAAAGCTGCCATTACCAAATAACATTCAAGACACGTGGCACTAGCACAAAATTAACCACTCTGTCAGCAGAAGACTACAGGGCTGCCATTGCTGAACTAAAATCAAATGATATTGAATACCACACCTTCACCCGCTTGGCGATGGGGCCGCCAAGTGGGTCATCAGGGGTTAGACAAGTCAACCAGTATAGATTACATCAAAGCAGAACTAGAAAAGAAAGAAGTGGATGTTGAAACCTTAACTCAAATGCGTAGCATGCGGGGCAGCAAGGCACTACTACCACTATTCTTAATTAAAGCTGACCCTAGTGCTAGCAATCAAATCACTTCCATAACAAGGTTATGTCTCTCGGTTGTTTCAATTGAGAAATTCAGAGCACCAGCCGGCCCCATTCAATGTTACAAGTGTCAGAAGTTTGGGCACGTGGCCAGGCATTGCGAACGCAAGCCTTGTTGCGTCAAATGCGGTAACGAGCACCAATCAACAGAATGCACCAAGGGCAAGAACACCCCTCCAACGTGTGTTAACTGCAAAGAGGCACATACTGCAAATTGGAAGGGCTGCCAGTCGTATAAGACTGCCAAGGAACGCATGAATGGCAACAACAAAAAGCAGGTCACAAACCCTAAAACAAGCCAAAAGAGCAAATACAGGGATGCGCCCATTCCATCCACCAATGCCTGGCAAGCCAGGGCTAAAGGTCGAAACTCTGTAGTAGACGATTTCCCGCATCTAAAAACAAGCAAAGCGCAATCCTCCCACAATTCCAGAGCATCCAAGTCCCAGTTAAATGTGGGGAAAAGGAATAATCAAAAAAGTAGCGAGTCTTCCTCAGACTCCGGTGAGGATGAAAGCAACGAATCAGATAGCTCGGATTCTGACTCCGACACTGCCATCCCAGAAACTAAAAACAACTATGTTGGTAGCAAGAGTAAAAACACCAAGAGTCTGACTAATAATAGTAAAAAAACAAACAGACCTAAAAGTGACCGAAAAAGATGTGGATTCCTCAATCTTAAAAACATTGTGGACTGGGCCACAGCTCTGCTAGATGACCTAACACAGCCAGGAATGGTGAAGACCGCCTTAACCTTATTATTTCAAGAGCAATGCCTCTATTTCTAGTCAAGCACATTAGAGCCGAACATGGCAGAAAGCCATAAGCTACCTACACTTACTAACCTGAGATGTATGGCATGGAATGCCCAATCCATTGCCGGCAAAAAAGATGAACTGACTGAATTTTTAATAGAGCATGATATTCATGTCGCCCTAGTTAAGAAACCTACCTATAACCAGCTAATAAGCTTAAAATGAAAAAACTACAAGATTATCGCAATGATCGAATACGTGTTGGTGGGGGCACCGCCATACTAGTTAGGAGTGACATAACTCACCATAGTTATGACGTACCTATCCTTGAGTCTATAGAGGCGTCAATAGTTATGATTCAATTAAAGAATGAAATTATAAAGCTGGTAGCAGTGTATAAATCACCCAACAAAGCCCTAGATGTCTCTGATATAGACAAGCTTTGTGGGGCCACCCAAACTACTCTCATAGCTGGTGATTTAAATTGTAAACATACCTCCTGGAACTCACGGCTGGCTAACAAAAATGGTAAACTACTATTCTCGCATTGTGCAGATAGGGCTATCCAAATACTTGGACCAGATACACCTACCCACTACCCAGACAGTGGCAATCGCCCTGATGTTTTGGACATTGTCCTAGGGGCTAACTTAGTACATTCAATTGATATTATGGCTGTGCAAGAACTAAGCTCAGATCATAACCCTATAATATTCAATTATGGCAACTCCCCAATTGCAGATTCCCGTCCAAACAAAATAAATACAAAATATACAGACTGGAACCTCTTTTCGTCTAACATTTCTGATCTGTTAACCAAGGCCAATCCACCAATGACCACTAAAAAACAGATAGACCAAAACATAACTCATCTATCAGAAATCATGACGGCTTCTCTAATAGCCAGCACTCCCCCGCCTCCACCCCCAGGTGAGTCCAGATTCAGATACCAATGCACATCATCAAGTCAATCCAAAATAAAAATAGGCTACGCAGAGTGTGGCAAAAGCACCGTACTCCAAACCTTAAAACCCTACTCAACACTCTCACCAGAGACATTAAACAAATGATCAGTGAATATCGCAATGAGCAGTGGAATACAAGACTCACCGAGCTTAAAACAGATGATAATTCCATCTGGAATATGACTAAAGCTCTCCTAAAAGTGAGACAAGCAAGTCCTCCCCTTCACGGCTTAAATGGCATGGCATATAGTGCAATGGACAAGGCTAATGCTATGGCCGATACTTTAGAGCAGACCTTTCAACCAAATGACGATCCAAGTGACGTTGACCACATAGAAATGGTGGAAGATGCTGTACACACCATCATTAATGAAGTGGAGCCAAAAGAAGGGGAGGAAGTCTGCTTCTGTTCTCCTGCTGAAGTCAAACGTATAATAGTAAATCTTAAAAATAGAAAAGCTCCAGGCATAGATGGCATCCCAAATCAGGCTTTTAAACACCTCCCAAAGAAAGCCCTTGCATTTATTACGAACTTATTCAATAGTATGCTGAGGCTAGACTACTTTGCGGATGAAATGAAGACATCTAAAATAATTTTATTCAATAAACCTGGGAAGGACCCTGCCTTCCCACAAAACTACAGACCAATTAGCCTGTTAAACCGGCTTATCAAAAATTTTTTAACGTATTATATTGACAAGAGTACAAAAACAACCTCAAAGATAAACATATTATAATTAATGAGCAGTTTGGGTTTAGATCAAAACATTCTACGTCACACCAATTAGTCAGACTAACTGAACTCATAAACCGAGGGCTTTAACAAAAACCAAGTTACAGCTGTAGCGTTTCTTGACGTCGCCCAGGCATTTGACCGGGTCTGGCATGATGGCCTAGTATTTAAGCTCCATCAAACTGGCTTGCCGATACACTTAACAAGGCTTATTTATTCCTATCTCCAGCAACGCTCGTTCTATGCCCAAATGGGAAATGCAAACTCATCCACAAGGAGAATACAAGCGGGTGTACCTCAGGGGTCAATCCTTGGGCCAATCCTGTTTACAATATTTATCAATGACATGCCAAGGGTGGATGGAGTGCAGTACGCCATCTACGCCGATGATACGGCACTGATCGCTCGGTCATGGCATGCCTCCAAGGCATACCTGCTTCTTCAAAAAGCATTAAATGCCCTAGAATCCTGGTATGAACTTTGGAGAATTAAGATCAATGTAACAAAGAGTGACTCAGTGCTATTTACTAAGAAACGCAAAGCAGTCGCTGTAACTCACAACAACCTGGAGCTCTTTGGTGAGGAGATAGCCACAAATAAATCCGCAAAGTATCTAGGAGTTTTAATGGACAGTGGTCTCTCCTGGAACAAACATATAGAATATATAGCCACTAAAGCATCGCAGCGTCTTGGCATGCTGTGGTGTTTAACAAACAAACGCAGTGTATTATCTATTAACAACAAGGTTTTACTTTACACCTCATTAATTAGACCTATACTTACGTATGCGGCACCAGTCTGGGCCACAGCCAGTAAGACACTATTGGATAAGCTTCAACGTATCCAGAACAGGGCCCTACGCATGGCCACGGGCATGCCCTGGTACGTGCGAAATTTTGACATACACAGGGATGCTAATATCCCCTCACTGCGGAAATTCATGCTAAAGCAGGTCCAATTATTTTACACAAGGCTGGGCAGCAGTGACAATCCGTTAGTGGATGATCTGGGCAATTATGACCATAATTTTAAACATAAACATAAGAGACCAAAGATGGCGTTGGCCTCTCTGGTTGAATAAAAACAGGACTTTTATATTATAAACGAGGTTTCCCTATATAGGGGTATCCTACAATGACATTCTACCTTTTATCTGTTCGGACACATTTATTTAACTCATGACAAACAATTGACTACGTCCCTTTTTAATGTCTTGAACATTATATTTTAAATTACTGACATAGCATAATGCTAAAGCAATGACTACCTCCTGGTATATTTTTAACAAGTTAAGTATTAAAAAAGTTAAGGGTTTTATCTATTAATCATGACGAACCTATAAAGGGCTTTAGCCCGAAGTAGGACTACCGACTCTGCAATCCAAGGATTGCATAGCTATAAGAATGGACGACGCGCCCGCTCATTCGACGCTCGACCTTCGCACGTGACACATCTCCAGGCTCCCGCAGCGCGCTGTCCGAGGCAAGAACCCAAGACCCTGGCGAGCCCAGCCGAGCAAGATATGCTTCCGCCGAGCCCTCCCTTATGAGCCCCGCCCAGCCCAAGCTGCCAGATATGCTCCCGTCCAACCCCTGCCCAGCCCTGCCTGCCAGATATGCTTCATCCTTCCCTTACCGAGTTCAAGTCAGGGGAGCTTGGTCTTCTACACACCCCTGATTTGGGGCGAGGTCGTGCGGGGGGGTTTGGTCAGTTCCCCCCGCTAGTTAGCCTCTGTGCCAGCCGGGTGCCGAGCCACCAGCAGTACCGGCGAAGCACAAGCGAAGATACCCACTCGGGTGTTTAGTGCCCTTCAGGTTAACCCCCGACCTGACCCTATTGCCAGCCTTCCTGACGACCACCTCCTCACCTCACCCGGCCCCGGGACCATCCACCACAAGAGCCGAAGAAGAAGGAAGACCCAAGACGAAGCCTCCTCTTCCTTCACCCCCTACCTCGCCTCCCTAACCGGCACGCCATTCTAATGGCGGCCGGTAATATCACGAAAGAGCAAACTTTGTCGATATTCCCTCCTCTCCTACCCATTCATACCTCGACCCTCTACCCGACCGAAGATGATGTGGCCGAAGCAGAAGGAAGAGCCAAGGCGAAGCCTCCTCTTCCTTCACCCCCTGCCTCATCTCCCTAACCAGCACTGCCATTCTAATGGCGGCCGGTAATATCACGAAAGAGCAAACTTTGTCGATATTCCTTCCATTCCTACCCATTCACACCTCGACCCTCTACCCGACCGAAGATGATGTGGCCGAAGCAGAAGGAAGACCCAAGACGCAGCCTCCTCTTCCCTCACCCCCTTCCTAGGTCGGTCAGTACCCCCGGTAGTTAGCCTCTGTGCCAGCCGGGTGCCGAGCCACCAGCAGTACCGGCGAAGCACAAGCGAAGACACCCACTCGGGTGTTAGTGCCCTTCAGGCTCACCCCAGACCCGACCCTTACGCCAGACGACCTCCCTCTCACCTCACCCGGCCCCGGGACTTTCCACCACACGAGCCGAACAAGGAGAGAGACTGACCTTGCCAAGGTACCGGTACTGCCAATTTTAAAGCTTCCGGGACTATCACGGTAAAGACTTTAGTCAAAATCCCTCCTCCCCCTGCATCCTGACTCTCCCCCTAGGGAGACATCCGCCGTCTAGAGTCTCGCCCGGGGCCTCGTGCTACTGTGACAATCTAGCACCGACGTCGGAAGAGCGCACCGTGTACGTAGAGTGTGGCTGTCCCCCCCCCCCCCCCCCCCCCTCCTACCCACACTTCCCTCCCGCAGCCCATGATCGACAATTAGCACGCGCCTAATCTTCTTCTATTCTAGCGTTCGGAAGAGCGCACCGTGTACGTAGAGTGTGGCTGTCCCCCCCCCCCTCCTAACCCCCCCCCCGCCGCCCTCGATCGACAATTAGCACGCGCCTAATCTTCTATTCTAGCGTTTGAGTTATTTTAATCTAATTTTACATTTATAAGGAAGCTAAAAGAATAGTTTTATTTCCTAAAACGTATTGTAGTGAGTGCGTTAGTGAGTGATTGTGCGAGATAAAACCAAGAGTGTGTTCTCGCCGTTCTGACGCCCCCGTGGACGTCAAAGTGCAGGTGTGCTTAGTGTCACACGATTAGCGATGATGAAGGAGTGGCGTCGCGACGTCAAAAGATACATCAAAATTTGCGCTATGAAATGACTATTCCAACGAGCCTATTCATACGCAGATCGGTTAAGGAGAACGGCGTCGGGGGCGTCTGATGTAGGCCACTGTGTCTCGGGTTCGAACCTCCGTAAGAATAACATTGGTTGCATAGAGCGTCACTCTCTCCGGTACGACCTGGGTACGTACCGCGAGGGGTCGCGTCCCTTCCGAATATGAATTATTAATAGAAATTTAATCACGCTTCCAACGAGTCCGGCTCTGGGTTCGAAAAAAAGAAGAGAAGACAGAAAAAAAACAAAAAAACATTGGAGCTAAATTTTTTGAGGGGTCAGTGAAATTAAAGTCTTCGCTTCGCTCATCCAAAAACTAAGTACTATCAGTAGTATCAGTAGTATCAGTATCAAGTAGCAGCACTATCACCTTTGAGTATAGAACCTCACTATCATATCAACACTGCATCACACCAGTGCAAAACATAATCTAAACCCTCCCATGCAAAAGCACGTTACGTGACCTTGGGCGAGAGTAGCCACGAACTACATCACCCGCCTCGGATACCCAATGAGACAGGAGCGGAGTTCAAATCTTACATTGTTATTGACAGTCGCGAGGACTGACCGACCAGAGATCGTGGGAAACTTCTTGTGGCAAAGTTCAATCACATGCTCGGCCTCGAACCCACGTCAGTCTAGAATGGAGGTGACGCTTTGTTCCCTATACCGGCCTCGGGTTCGAACCCTACTTGTGGATGAAACGTTTGTTTTAAAACCATAATAACAACTAAATAGGATACACGTTTGATAAATAAATAAAAAAAACGATCACGGAGACACTCACGCGAAGTCTCGGACTTAGCCAACTAGATCACCGAGACGGTAGTAGTGGGGTAAAGATTACTAACTATAGTGCAAAATGTGATACCAGCATACAAATTTGCAATTATGTGGATTTTGTAATTTGTAATATCTTGTCTTGTAAATATCATATAAATTTACACATTTAACGGAACTACGGATTCTCGCTCCCAAGATAAGCCCTATACACAAGAAAAACGTCACACCACTTGCAGAATGTAAATGTGTAATTTTTCGAGCTTATTCGTCATGCATTGATTAATGAACGCGTGTTACATTTAATTGTGAATGAACTGAAGTGGAGGACGAATGACCTCTTACATAAACAAACCTCGCATAACCCGACCGTAACGTTCGAGGGTGCGGAGGTGCGAGAGGCGAGGAGTCGTGGGTGGATTCTCAACGCCGTGTATCGCGCCTAACTGAGTGAACGAGGGGGTTGGAGGTGTTGCCGGACGGGACATGCTAGCTCGCGGGGTCGCCTAGGTTTATATTGTCGAAGAATGAGACGAATAAGAGAAACCCAGGCCATCTGAGTGGGGAAGGTTGGGTGTGGGGTCAGGTGTTGGATGAAGTAGTGAAGGGGAAGGGGAGTCAGTGTCTCGTCTTCCTTCTGCTTCGGCCCTTGTGGTGGTAGATTGCCTCCAAGAAAGTACGGCGAGGTCCCGGGCGGGCGGGGACTTGACAGCCACTTCATCTTTAGTTGAGGTCCACAGTCAGGACGGTAGAAGGGGTGTGGAGGTGTGTGAGGCTAGGAGAGGAGGGAGGATCGACGAATTATGCTCTTTCGTGATAACGCCAGCCGCCATTAGAATGGCTGTGCTGGTTAGTGAGGCTAGGTAGGGGGTGGGGGAGAGGAGGCTTCGTCTTGGGTCTTCCTTCTGCTTCGGCCACATCATCTTCGGTCGGGTAGAGGGGTCGAGGTGTGACTGGGTAGGAATGGAGGGAATATCGACAAAGTTTGCTCTTTCGTGATATTACCGGCCGCCATTAGAATGGCTGTGCCGGTTAAGGTGGCGAGGTAGGGGTTGCGGGAAGAGGAGGCTTCGTCTTGGGTCTTCCTTCTGCTTCGGCTCTTGTGGTGGAAGGTCCCGGGGCCGGGTGAGGTGAGGAGGTGGTCGTCAGGAAGGCTGGCGCTAGGGTCAGGTCGGGAGTTAGCCTGAAGGGCACTAAACACCCGAGTGGGTGTCGTCGCTTGTGCTTCGCCGGTACTGCTGGTGGCTCGGCACCCGGCTGACACAGAGGCTAACTAGCGGGGGGAACTGACCAAACTCCCCCGCACGACCTCGCTCAAGTCAGGGGTGGTGAAGAAGACCAAGCTCCCCTGACTTGAACTCGGTAAGGGAAGGATGAAGCATATCTGGCAGGCAGGGCTGGGCAGGGGTTGGACGGGAGCATATCTGGCAGCTTGGGCTGGGCGGGGCTCATAAGGGAGGGCTCGGCGGAAGCATATCTTGCTCGGCTGGGCTCGCCAGGGTCTTGGGTTCTTGCCTCGGACAGCGCGCTGCGGGAGCCTGGAGATGTGTCACGTGCGAAGGTCGAGCGTCGAATGAGCGCGCGCGGGTTTTCTTATCGAGTCATTTTCTTATTCAGATCTCCCTCAACAGGATGGTGGTTGGAGGGAAGGATGCTGATAAGAGGATAGTTTTAAGGACTTTGCCTTCTTCTATCTTTGTGTGGGGTTTTGAGCAGGGGGTAGGCAAGGAAGTAAGCAGCTCAGGGTGATTTTAGTGTGTCGTTAACAAGTGTTAAGAGGACGGGGGGCGTGAGGCGCGAGTGGGGCCCATCGGGGGAGAGGCAGATGGGGGTGCCTATGCCAACTGAGGGCGAGGTCTGTTGACTTGACCTTGTTGATGTTATGGGGGGATGCCGGAGGTGCCAGCCAAGCACAGCGAGGGGGAGCGCAAGTGCCACCAAGGAGCACGGGGAGGAGCTCGATCAGTGAGCGTTTTTATTTGGTGGGTTTGTGTATGGGTTGGTTGATTCTAGATTTTAATAAATAATTAATTTTTTATATATAAGTGGGGGGGGTTAAAAGCAAAAAGGCATGTGAGTCCTTATGTTGGTTATATATTTTTTATTTTTTAAGGGAGGGTGTATATATATTAATGAATTTACTGGGGGGGAGTCGATATGGGTTGATTTGGGGGAGGAGGGGGGGGGGTAGTGAACCCCTCTTCCGATTTTTTTTTTTAAGGGGGGAGAAAGTGATGCCCCCAATCAGAGCTATTGTTGCTTTCTGATTGGGAGCTGTCTGAGATGGAGACGTTGGGGGATGTTATGTCTCTTGTAGGGTCGAAGTATGGGATTACAATTGGGGGGGGGGCTCATTTTGTTGATTATTGATGTTTAGGGGGCTGGATCTTGTGCTTGAGGAGTCTTGTGGGGGGAGACAAGAGTTGTATAACTCAGTGAATATATAGGGGTTAGTTTTGCTGTTGAGGGAGGGTATGAGGTCAATTAGTGGCTTTATGAGGGGTCTGTCTTCCATAGTTCTGCAGTATTTGTGGTTGAGTTTTGTGAAAAAAGAGGTTATTGGGGGGACTGGGGAGAGTTTATATACTATTTTGCTGGAGATATATTGGGGGAGGGCCAGGCATTTACGGAAGATGCCTCTTTCAAAGGCCAGGAGCTTGTTGATTGATTTTGTGGGGGCATTAATAAAGAGGGGGTGTCCATACGTAAGGACAGGTCTTATTAGGGAGGTGTAGAGCTGGAATAGCGATTTGAAAGTGCAATTTCTTGATAATTTGTTGAGGACACGGGCTCTGGTGCGAGCTTTCTTGAGGGCGGTTTCAATGTGGGTTTTAAAAGAGAGGTTGGGTACAAAGATTATTCCTAGATATTGGGCTTGAAGGGAGGGGCGGACTATTGTGTTGTTAAAGTTGAAGCGGATTTTTTGGAGGTATCGTGTTTTGTGGGTGGTTTTTTTGCATATCATTATTTGGGTTTTGTTGGGGTTTGGGGTGATACGCCAGTGGTTGCAGTATTTAGAATATATTCCAAAGGTGAGTTTGGTCTTTTCAATGGCAAATTTTTTGCAGGTTCCGCCAGTGACCCAGTAAGACTGGTCGTCGGCGAATTGGGCAGAGCCTGACTTGGGGATGGGGGTATTTGTGGGGTTTCGAAATTGGGGGGCGTCGTGATTATAGAGGATGTATAGTAGGGGGCTGGCAGTACTGCCTTGGGGGACTCCTGCTAGTGGGGTGAAGGGGAGGGATATAGCTGTGTCATATTTATTCTGTGTATTCGGTTGGATATGAAGCTGGAGAACCAGCGTAAATATGTGGGGGGGAGTTTGTGGTGGGTGTGTAGCTTATATAGGAGTCCATTATGCCAGACAGTGTCGAAGGCCTGTTTGATGTCCATTAAAATAAGGAAGGAGGTGAAGCCGTGGTTGTTATTGCGTTGGAGGGCTGTGGTGACACGTAGGAGCTGGTCATGTATATTGATTTTGGGGCGGAATCCTGCTTGGGTGTCAGGTAACAAGTTGTTTTCATTTGCGTGGGGGTGGAGTCGGGCTACTAATATTTTTTCGAGGAGTTTGCAGAGGGTGGGGGTGAGACTGATTGGGCGATAACTAGAGGGGGTAGTTTTAGGTTTCCCAGGTTTATGGATCATGATGACATGGGCTTGCTTGAATTGTGGGGGGACATGTCCGAGTATAAGGGAAGCGTTATATAGGGTGCATATGGTTCTGATCATTTCAGGGGGGGATCGTTTTAAGTCCATAAGTGATTCCGTCGGGGCCAGGGGAGGTATTGCTGGTAGAGTTGAGGGCTTTGTAGAAGTCTGAGGGGGTGATGGAAGCTAGTAGGGGGTTGTTTTGATCAGTTTCCTCCAGTGATTCTAGTGGGGTGAAGAGGTGGTGATGTTTGGAGATGTGGTTATTTATTTTATCATATTTTTTTTGGGAGAAAGATGGGTTTTGGGGGACTTGATGTACTGAGGTGAGGTGTTTTTTTAAAAATTTCAGCTATTTCGTTGTGTAGGTGAGTTTTAGTATTGGTGTCGGGGTTGATTAGGTAGTGGGAATTTTGGGGCTTGGGTCTATGTCGGCGGATGAGTTGCCAGAATTTGGCTGGTTCTGAGCAGCGGGTGGAGTCTATTTCGGTTGCGTTTTGTAGGAGGATGGCATTTTTATGTTTTATGATTTCTGATTTTATTTTGTTTTTGAGAAGTTTTACATGTCGGATTAAATAGTCGGGGTGGTGAAGTTTGATCATGTTTTGTCGGGTTCTGTTTTTAAGTTTGATGAGATTTATGATGAGGGGGGGGAAAGTATTTTGGTGTCTATATATGGTCTTGGTGGGGATGGCTGTTTTTTGGGCGGTTTGGATGGCCGATATAAGTGTTGTTGTCATTTTGTCAAGGTCATTGGGAGTGTTGGGGGGGGGTGTCGGGGGGGAGAAGTGGTAGTATTGTATTTTGGTATAGGGCCCAGTCTGCGTTTTTATAGTCATTGATGGTTTTTTTGTATTTTGGGTTGTTAATTATGTAGGGGGAGGTGTTGAGTTGGAAAGTGATGGGTAGGTGGTCAGAGCCGATGTCTGGTCCTATTATAGGGGAGGTTATTTTTGATATTAGAGAGGTGGAGAGGAAGATTTTATCTGGTGTGGTGGGGTATGATTGTTTCCGGTTACTGGGGGGCCGTGTTGGGGGGGTGGGAACGTGACGAAGCTGTTGGAGTGATATTTGGAGGGAATCAGTTATAAACTGTCCCATTCGATTTTTAATATTATCTCCTAAGTCAGGGTGATGGGCGTTGAAGTCTCCTAGAAGCATGTAGGGGCTACCTGGGGGGAAAAAGTGTGTGAGCGATGAGTGGAGATGGCAATGTTGCTAGGTGGGTTCTTGGGAGGGGTATATGGGGTGTATGTATATGTTGGTGATGTAGATGGAGCGATTTTGTGGGATGGATAATTTGATGGTGAGCGTTTGGTATGATTTAGGGAGTGAGTGGAGTGCGGGGGGTGGTGGTGGGGGAACTGTGGATGCGACGAGTGGTTTTTTGACCATTGTGATAAGGCCAGGGTAGTCAGGGGGGGAGTAGTCGGAGCGGAAGATGTTATAGTTTGCGGCCCAGAAGGGGGTGTGTTGGGGGAGTCGGTTTCTTGGATGCATAGTACATCTGGGGGGTCGGGGGAACTAAGTAGGTTGAGTAGTTCGTTTCGTTGGGGGTTGAGGCTTCTAATGTTAAGGGAGTAGAATTTAAGTGATTTGACTTGGATGATGGTGGGGTTGATAGTGGGGGGAGGGGTAGGGGTAGGGGAAGGATTCATGATTTGTGGGGGGGGTTCCTAGTTATCAAAGTGATAGGAGTAGGAGGAATCGGAGTCAGAGTCCAATTCGTCTGGGTTGGGGGGGGGAGGGGGGGGGGGGTTTGCATGGATATGGTTTGTGTTTGTGTGGTCAAGGGGGTGGGGGATCGGAGCTGTATTGTGAGTTTGTGGTCCTCTGAGGTTATAATTACGTCTTGTGGTCTGGGGGGGGTCTCTGGAGGGGTGGAGGATTCCAAGGCCTGCTCTGGTGACATTGATAATGGTTCGTACACCTAACAGTTTGACCGATACTGCATTGATTACATCCCTCAGCTTAGGGAGGACGTCGCAGGGAGTGATATTGTAGAGGACGTTGGTGATTATATCTAGTACTTGTATTGTGATTATTTGAATTATTTCCTGGGTGATGGGTTGAAAGAGGGGGGGTGGGGTGAGGGTGGAGGAGGATGTGGGTGATTGGGTAGATGGTGAGTGGGGGGGTAGGTGTGGGTGACTTGTGGTTGGTTGATTCAGGTGGGGGTTATTAGTTGCCAGAGGTTCGGAAGCCAGAGGGGCAGTATGGGTTGGTAGTAGTGGGGGTGGTTGGCGCGGGGGGGTGGAGCTGAAGATGATAGGCCTATTTTCGGGGGGGATTGGTACTGCAGTGGGGTAGTAGGGGCATCGGGGGTTTCCGGTCGGCGAACCGCGCTGTATTTATACCCAGCGTTCTGGGCGTCGCGACGCTGCTATCAGAAATTGCGACCAATCACAGAGCTCAATGCTCCGACCAATCACAGAGCTCAATGTTGTGACCAATGACAAGCCGTGGATTAGGAATCGATCTTAGCATTGAGCTCGATTTTCCACGATACCAATAGTGTTCTATTCCATTAATAATCGATGTTTGTTCGATCGCTCGATAATGTTATGTTATAATAATCGAAAAGCCGAACGTCACAAATACGCTACATCCCTCAATCTATTGATTTCTATCGTAGTGGAAGCCTTAGGTTATGTTGTAGCTTGATGTCTTAAACGTAGACCCTTCCTTGCCTGATTGACGTATTATAAAGATTAGTTTATGGTTGTTGTGTAAATCTAGGTTATTTATTTTACCAACACTGTACTAAAACAATGAACAATTAATTGAACGCGGGGACAAGCCACAGGTTGTCTAGTAAAGATACAAATTAAAGCATTAGAAAATATGTATGGGAATTAATAAGGCTTCTATTTACGTGCATGCCTATAGCCACATTTCACAGCTGTAGTCTCTAGTCTCAAGCTTCCCTGCAATCAGTTTCTGTACGGCCATGAAATTTATGCTAAACCTCTGTTTAAAAATTGGTTGCGTAAATGATTGGGATGCATAATAAAATGAACGTTTCTAGGGGAGAAACAAACAAGATAGGTCTTGGAGCTACAAAAGAAATTAGGCAGTATGTTAAAACGAGAGCAAATTCTTATTACTATACGCAACGCAATAATTATGGATTTTCGTGGCTGTGGTTAAAACGTGGTAGATAATAATCAACACAGTGCAGAACAAGGGCAATATATCGAATGCGTAGTGCTCTTCACTCCTCTCTCAGGGCAGTGTGACGAGAGCTAGCTCACCTGTCCATCCCAGGCTAGCCGACCTTGACCCAGAGCCAAACATCATGTGAGTCGGGATCACTGGTCTCGACAGACTCGCTCGCTCTGCTGCATTCACTGTTTCTACACATTTTACGGGTTCGATTCCCCCATCGAGAACAGTCAATGAGCCAGGCTACACAGTTTACTTTGTATAAAGAAAAATATAATAATTATAATGAGCGATATAAAATTCTCTCTCTAACTCCGTTAAACTTTCACAAACTCGAGGAAGGATATGTGTGAGCCACTGTTTTTTTAGGTACCCGTGGTAATTATAACTTACGATGTTTGCTTATGTAAAATAATGCGTCACTCTAGCCTAGGGGTGCAGGTGCGCTAAGTGCCACACAATTAGCGTTGATCTATAGAAGGAGTGGCGTCGCGACGTCAGGAGATACGTCAAAATGTGCGCGCTGAAATGACTATTCCAACGAGCCTACTCATATGCAGATCGGTCGAGAAAGACGGCGTCGGGGGCGTCCGATGTAGACCACTATGTCTTGGGTTCGAACCTCCGTAAGAATAACATTGGTAACATAGGGCGTCACTCTCTCCGGTACGACCTGGGTACGTACCGCTAGGGGTCGCGTCCCTTCCAAATATGAATTATTAATAGAAATTTAATCACGCTTCCAACGAGCCAGGTCCTGGGTTCGTACCTAGACGGGAACATATTCAAATTACTCGGTTTTTACTGGAAAGTGTACTGTGTTGTCAAGCGTTTTCTATGCGGTCCGCGATCGTACACCCTAGCAAGTTTCAGTTGAGCGGAGTTCGATGCCAGGCGAGACCCGCAACGCCTCCCGCCAAGCTGACGACTCTCGGACACATCGAGGAGGAAAAACATAGGAATTCCTTAATTGTTAAGTTTGCATTATAATTGGCTGTTTGTTTGTTTGAATTTGTTCTTGTTGGTTTTATTATTTATTTATTTATTTATGAATTGGCCACATACAGCATATTATGCAATTTTTCAGAGACCAGTATAACAACTGATGATTAACGGTGCATTTTGTTTGTGTGTTTGTTTGTTTGTTTATCAGTAAGAAATCAAAACATTAATATCCCAAAATTATTAACAGTATTGTTTTTTGGATGAGCGTAGCGAGTGAAGCGAAGAATCCACTCTACTACACTGAAGAAAATAATCCAGATTTTTTAAAATTTTAGTATTGTGTCTGTTAACACGATTCCAGCTAAACCGATACTCCAATTGTGATGAAATTTTCTGGAGGCCTTAAAAATCTTTGAACTTAGAACTGCCACGTTTTTTAGCGCAATCAAAAAATTATTGCGTGTAGGAATCGCAATTTTACGATTTTTTTACAATTTTTAAAACATTTCTTCCACTTATAACACCTACATGTTTCATCCGATGGAAATGATTTTTTCATAGAACCTAAATTTTATGAATTTATATATTTGTGTGAAATTTGAGACTAATCAAAAAATTATTTCTCGTGAAAATCGCAATTTTACGAATTTTTTCTAGGCCTATTTTTAAAATTCCTTTGACTTATAACACCTTCATGCTTTATCCGATTGTAATGATTTTTTTCACAGAACCTTAATTTTATAAATTTATATATTCGTGTGAAATTTGTGCGTAATCGAAACATTATTTCTCATGAA
Organism: Sweltsa coloradensis; assembly: GCA_024449915.1. NCBI lineage: Eukaryota > Metazoa > Arthropoda > Insecta > Plecoptera > Chloroperlidae > Sweltsa > Sweltsa coloradensis. The sequence goes on from JAMZAV010004157.1 coordinate 20,353, forward strand.
AATCGCAATTGTACGCTTTTTTCGGTTTTAAAAAATTACGCTCATCCAACAATGCGCATGAAAAAGCGTTTGCGAAGCATCCTAGTAGATTTTTGGATGAGCGTAGCGAGCGAAGCGAAGATTTCATTTCACTACAATAGAGAAAAAAATCCGGAATGTTTTTTTTTCTTTCTTTTTTTTTGTGTGTATTTTTGTCTGTCTGTTAACACGATTCCGGCTAAACCAATACTCCGATTGCGATGAAATTTTATGGAGGCCTTCGAAATCTCTGAACTTAGAACTGACACGTTTTTGAGCGCAATAGTAATTTTTTCTCATGAAAATAGCAATTTTACGATTTTTTTCGATTTTTAAAAAATTTCTTCGACCTATAACACCTACATGCTTTGTCCGATTGTAATGATTTTTTTACAGAACCTTAATTTTATGAATTGATGAATTCGTGTGAAATTTGAGCGTAATCTAAAAATTATTTCTCATGGTAATCGCAATTTTACGATTTTTTTCTATTTTATAAATTTCTTCGGCATATAACACCTACATGCTTTATCCGATTGCAATGATTTTTTCACAGAACCTTAATTTTATGAAGTTACATAGGCCTATTCGTGTAAAATTTGAGCGTAATCGAAAAATTATTTCTCGTGAAAATCTCAATTTTACGCTTTTTTAGTTTTTAAAAAATTTCGCTCATCCAACAACGCGCCTGAAAAAGCGTTTGCGAAGCTTCCTATTTAACGATCTTTTTCTTTTTTAAATAAAGATTAATTAAAATTTACAAAATTTAAGTTAATTTTTTATTTAATTTAATTAATTTTTTATTTAATTTAATTAATTTTTTATTTAAATTCGACTTCGTTATGATTTTTTCACAGAACAACAGAAAATCCGCATAACACATGGCAGCTCAATGCACCAATTACGCTCATCCAACAACGCGGCGGGACCTAAGCGTTTTCCTAGTAATTGTTGGATGAGCGTAGCGAGCGAAGCGAAGATTCCATTTCACTACACTGGAGAAAAAAATCCGGAATGTTTTTTTTTCTTTCTTTTTGTATTTTTGTCTGTCTGTTAGCACGATTCCGGCTAAACCGATACTCCAATTGCGATGAAATTTTCTAGAGGCCTTCGAAATCTCTGAACTTAGAACTTTGGTTTTGGACGCAATCAAAAAATCATTTCTTGTGGAAATCACAATTTTACGATTTTTTTCGATTTTTGAAATTTTGTCGACTAAACACCTAGGCCTACCTACATGCTTTATCCGATTGTAATGATTTTTTTTTATAGAACCTTAATTTTATGAATTAATATATTCGTGTGAAATTAGAGCGTAAACAAAAAATTATTTCTCATGATAATGGCAATTTTACGATTTTTGTTTTAATTTTTAAAATTTCTTCGACTTATAACATCTACATGCTTTATCCGATTGTAATAATTTTTATACAGAACCTTAATTTTATGAATTAATACATTCGCGTGAAATTTAAGCGTAATCGAATAATTATTTCTTATAAAAATCGCAATCCCTCCAAACCTCCTCCAAAACAAACCTCCCTCCAAGCTAACGACTCTCGGTCACATCAAGGAGGAAGACCTTTGGAACTCCTTATTCTGAAGTTAAAGCCTTTATTATTGCGTTGCGTAGTAATTAGAATTTGCTCTCTCGTACAAACACAATGCGAAATATTGTTGTAATTCCAACACCTTTAGTAGTTTAATTCTCCCCTAGAAACGTTCTGTTTATGTTCATCCTAATCATTTACGCAACCAGTTTTTTTAAAAGTTATAACATAAATTTTATGGACGTAGGTAATGAAACTGTTCGCAGAGAAGCTGTCGAGATTAGAGACTGTAACAGCTGTGAAATGTTGTGGCTTTGGGCATGCACATAAATAGAAGACTTTTTATTCTTAACTCTCATAAGTTTATAATGGTTTATTTTGTATCTTTTCTAATCAACCTGTAGCTTGTCCGCCCCTTCAATTTATTGTTCATTGTTGTATAGTAAAGTGATGGTAAAGTTAAACACACATAACAAAAACTTGTAGAAATACAGCCAAACCTTACACACTCAAAAGGAATGAGATCTAAAAAAAGGGCCAAGCTCATCTACCCTTCCACATTTGCGCATTCTTAATTCATAAACGTACAGTGTCCCATAACAGCATCCTCGAAAAGCTTGGCAAAATAGAATTTGCGATTATTAATTTAACGTAGTAGTTTATCCAAGTTCTTTTTTTGTAATTAATTTAAACGTAAACATGCAAATTCTATTTTGCCAAGCTTTTCGAGGATGCTGTTATGGGACACTGTACGTTTATGAATTAAGAATGCGCAAATGTGGAAGGGTAGATGAGCTTGGCCCTTTTTTTAGATCTCATTCCTTTTGAGTGTGTAAGGTTTGGCTGTATTTCTACAAGTTTTTTTTATGTGTGTGATCTTATTACTTTTTCAAGTTCCATTACAAAATTATTTGTTAAAATATAATATTTTTATCAAAGTTGATTTAATTTTTATGGTATTAGCAATAACAATAGGATGTAAAATATCTAGGCCCGGATTCATGTACATCCTGGGTATAGGTGGTATAACCATGGTATAACGACGGTATAAGGACTGGTTAAGTCTAGGCAACTCACATCCTATTAAAACTTTCCCATGTAACAACAAACGCACAACTAATGTAATTTTACACCTATTTCACTGCACCCACACGAGGGAAGCGATATATCTAGACGGCCTTGACCCACAGCCATGTAAATCATCAGATAATCAGAAGAATATTGAAAATTTTCACCATCTTTTGTTTTACATTTTTATTAAAAGTGACAGGAGATTGCGTGAGTTGATTAAAAGTAAAGAAGAAGCTTATTATTGCCGTAAATTTTGGAATAGCCTAGGACTATCATACCATTGTTTATCTGCATTAGGCTTGTAGTAATCAAAACTAGTTATTTGTGCGGGAAGTGTCAAAACAAGGTTGTGCTGGCCTAGGGTTGGCTAAGAAAGGCCTAGGGCTTGTCAAACATGTAGTGTAAGTATTTATTTATCTAGTCCTATAGCCTAATGGAACTTTAGACCTACACTGTTGTATTATAAATAATTTTCTACATCTGGGCCTAGGCCAGGGACGGTTTCTGATTTGTTTTATGAGAGTATAATGACACCTTTTCTCGTTCCACACAAAGAAGAAAAATTTTAAATGTCCGCCATTTGTTTACGTATCGCACTTTCCCGCCTAACTCTGCTTATACCGTCAACAAGTGTCAAGTAACTATGGTTACTTGTTGATTATATGCCAAGTGTTTAAGGCTTATTTTAAAACCTTTATTTGGAAGCCTTCCAACAAACTTTTTCAACTTTTTTTTTCAAAAGAGACTATATTTCTATAACCTTAATGTCCATGTAAAATATGAACATTGTAGCCCCACCCGTCTGGTCAGAATCGCGGGCCGAGTATTAGTTTAGCATAGTGGGCAGTAGTAGGCAGTGAAAGGCATAGCTAACACCTTTAAAGTGTTTTTGGCATGTTTGAAGACTTTTTCACCAAGAAGGAAGGGTTTGTCCCCCAAAAAAATTTGCATGTGTTGTCAGGTACTAAATCCCCCGTTTGGGAAAATTTTTTTAAGTTCACACACGTTACGGGACGGCTGGGAACCCCCTCGAAATCCCCCCAAATCTGCTTGGTGTTAAGGTGTTTGAGTGTGTACGCACCGGGTTTGTGGGGCGCCCTAACGGGCCCCTAGATAACCTAGTTACACTACAACCATAGGTTACCAAACTTTATACTCAATCAGCAAAAATCAAAAAAAAAAGCCACAACGCTAAATGATTGTCATGAACGAGAAAGGCCCTACTATGAAAAACTATTGTTTGTATTTGGGCTTAAAGGCTTCAACGAATAAAAACCCAAAAGGGTTGATGATTAGGTATTTGTGTGTTCAGTTACTCGATTATTACAACATAATCGTGATTCTACAAACATCGATTATTTTTTGAATAGAAAACTTTGTTATCGTGGAAAAATCGAGCTCAATGCAAGATAAATTCCTTATACCGGCTTGTCATTGGTTGAACATGAGCCTGTGATTGGTCAGGCATTGAGCTCTGTGTTGGGTGGGAGCTTTTTGATCTGTGATTGGTCGAAATTTCTGTAGCAGCGTCGCGACCCCCCGGAAGTGGGATAAATACAGCGCGGTCGCCCCCGGCCGCTCATTCGACGCTCGACCTTCGCACGGACACATCCCCGGGTCCCGCAGCGGCTGTCCGAGGAAGAACCCAAAACCCTGGCGAGCCCCGCCGACAAGATTTTCGCCGAGCCCTCCCTTATGAGCCCCGCCCCCGCCAACGCCAGAATGCCCCCCCGTCCAAAACCCCTGCCCAGCCCTGCCTCCAGATTGCTTCATCCTTCCCCTTTCCGAGTTCAAGCAGGGGGGCTTGGTCTTCAACCACCCCTGCTTGGGCTAGGGTTTTTGTGCGGGGGGGTTTTGGTTTTAGTTCCCCCGCTAGTTGCCTCTGTGTCAGCCGGGGGGCCCAGCCACCAGCAGTACGGCAAGACAAGCGACGACACCCACTCGGGTTTTGTGCCCTTCAGGCTAACTCCCGACCGACCCTAGCGCCAGCCCTTTCCGACGACCACCTCCTCACCTCACCCGGCCCCCGGGGCCTTTCACCACAAGAGCCGAAGAAAAAGGAAGACCCAAAGACGAAGCCTCCTCTTCCCTTTACCCCCCAAATCCCTCCCCAACCGGCACAGCCATTAATGGGGGCCGGGAATATCACGAAAAAAGCAAAAATTTTTTCGATATTTCCCCCCTCTCCTACCCCTCACACCTCGACCCCTTACCCGACCCAAGATGTTGGCCCAAGCAGAAGGAGTACCAAAGGGGAAAACGAAGCCTCCTTTCCTTTACCCCCTACCTCACCTCCCAACCGGCACAGCCATTCTAATGGCGGCCGGTAATATCACGAAAGAGCATAATTCGTCGATCCTCCCTCCTCTCCTAGCCTCACACACCTCCACACCCCTTCTACCGTCCTGACTGTGGACCTCGACTAAAGATGAAGTGGCTGTCAAGTCCCCGCCCGCCCGGGACCTCGCCGTACTTTCTGGGAGGCAATCCACCACTAGAGCCGAAGCAGAAGGAAGACGCGAGACAGACTCCCCTTCTCCTTCACTTCTTCATCCAATACCTGACCCCACACCCAACCTTCCCCACTCAGATGGTCTGGGTTTTTATTTATTTATTGCGCGATTGTTGGCCTAATTTTGTGACAATTTAAAACTAGGATCCCCGCGAGCAAGCGTGTCCCGTCCGCAAACACCTCCACCACCCTCTGTAAGGCGCGATATACGGCATTGAAATGATAATAATAATAATGCGCCACTCTAGCCTATGATAAGGCCTTAGGTAGGGGGAAGAAAAGGAATGTTACCGGGTACTCAACACATGGCTCACTCACTCGTCTAACAACGACTTTGGCGTTTTCCTAGTTCTAAAAGAACGCGTCGAACAAACAGAACAGGCTAACAGCTGTAGCTTCGTGAGCATGATATAGCGAGCGACCTTGGGGTTTAGCCTGCCCACCTCGTGCGACGCAGTTTTACCAGATCCACTTTGCGTGTCTTATCACTAGTGTTACTATTATCAACTACAACACACGCTACGTACAGCAGCCATTACACGCCTCACCCGCGTAGCACCACCTAGGGCACCACCTACCTAGGCACCTCTACAGACTGACTGTATAATCCTAGCACATGTTTAGACTACTCACATGGTCGTCGCGATATCCACTTTGCGTGTAGCAGCATCACTATCACTTATCACTCTAATATCACCCACTAAATCACACCCGTACGGTAGGGGAGCCCAAGGGCAAGTCAGTTCTAGCTGGCTGCTAACGCGGGGCTGCCGGAGAAGCACCGCTCACTCGCCCAAACCCGGGCCCCCACACAAGCGTTGCCAGATTTACAAGTAAATTAATTTTCTTCCGGGTACAAAATTATGATACAATAAAAAATTTTGTGAGAGATATTATGGTTACCTGGTTACTACCAAGTAGTGGTACAATACAGTGGAGACAATGGCTTGGCTTGTCCCCCTTCTTGCCCCCAAGGTGTCAAATGCCTGCCGCACTCGTAATATTATTAAAATTAAATCATCAAATCATAAATTTATTTTCATCTCTTGAGTTGCTATTTTACAGTTACAACATGACGAAATAACTGTAGTATGGTAAAAAAAATTAGCCTTTGGCGATAGGGCCTGTGGCGGCTGGGGCTTCGTTACATGTTCCACCCTGTTCTTCCATTTTCTAAAATATGCAGCTTCTATTTAAAAATGTAGTGAATGAAATTGATACCTGACACTATAAGAACACCAAAACAATCTTTTTGTGATCGGGCACCCGGCAAATATTGCATCTTCGATATAATTTAAAACTGCAATTGCGTTTAGCACATCGTTCATCGTAGATAGTTGTGTTTATGTGACATTATGTTTGACTGTTTTTCTTCAGTTTAACAAAGAGAAAACATGGGATTTTGCACTTCGGCATGTTCCACAAATTTTGTAGATAACCGGCATTTTTTGTAAATTTGTACCGGAAAACAAAAAAAATCGCAGGGGACACGGTTCCGAAAAATGCCATGTTTTCTCTTTGTTAAACTGAAGAAAAACAGACAAACAATAATATCACAGAAACAACAGGGTGGAAAGTCACATAACTGGTTTTCAGTGTGGAACATTCGATTTAATGCCGACCAAGCCAACCCTACAGGCGCCGACATGCATCGAACAATGAAACAACGAAAGTTATTACTGAATAACAATTTTTTATGGAACATTGTAGTAACGAAATAATGCACATATTTAATTACGTCGTGATTTTAAAAAATGGTGAACATAACTTTTGATCTCACACGTGCACAATAATAGTTTTTAAATTCGAGTAATTTTCCTTATTGTCAATGATTGTAATGGTTGTGCCTTCCTTGCTCAGGTCAGATCACTCAAAAGGCTATCTTGAGGACATAAGTTCCCCCAAAAAATTCGTCTCCGCCGGTTTGGGCTCTGGCCCAGATCCCGTGTGACCTACGCTCCACCAGTGGCGTAGGAACTATTTTTTAGTGGGGGGGTCACACTTAAGTTGACTACGAGGTTGGGCGGGCAAACCGGGGTCTGGGGCGAAGCCCCAGCCGCCGGAGGCTTTTCCGCCATCGGCGAGATTTTTTTAAAAAGGAGCCCTTGATTGGTGGCCTAAAACACGTTTTCAGGCGAATTTTAATTATGATTCAGGGTTACATTTTGAAGCTAATATTGCATTAAAGATTGATTACCTGACTGAAATCGGTCGACAGTCTGTTTGGGAGTGATAACATTGCACACAAAATATAAAGAATATTAGTCTAAAATCAGATGGCTTTAATTCTAGTCTCGCAAATCACGTCTATTACTGAATCTTTCTAAAAAATGTTAACAAAAACCTTCCTTTTTGATTGCAAGCCCGACTGTAGTAAAACTCACCCAACAAGCTATAAGCTAGCAAATGACACCCATAGGCCTACTTGACCTGCTACTGACTTGACCCCCCCAGTGGGGGGGTCAAGCCAACAAGTGGGGGGGGGAGTTTCTCCCCCATCCCCCCCCCGTTCCTACGCCCCTGCGCTCCACGTGTCCCGGTTTTTCGTTTTTGAATTTATGGTCACCCTATGAGTGAGTGTGTAAGCTAATCAAGCCAACGCTAGGTTATGTCCCATGCCATGATTCCAGTCTGGAAAGAAGGAGCCTTCACGCGTCGAGCAGACAGCAGCTTGGCAACCTTGCCTGAGCGACGCAGTTTTACCAGCAGCGATGGCTCGCAAGCTGTTCTTGTCGGATGAACATCAGCTGCCGTGCTGTTCCCCGGCCGGCGGACACGGACATTATCACTAGCAGACCCATTGATATTAAACCCCTATGTAACAGTAGTTAAATATCACTGAGCAGACCTTACCTTGGCCTGTCGGTCGGAACTAGCAGCTAGTCCAGCCCAAAGCAGTTTCCTTCATCCCCTGCACTTACTTACAACATTATAGATCACCTAGTTGCACACGCGAGTTTGCCTGAAGAATGATTAACAAACAGCATTTTTGTAAATTGTTGTCTTTTTTGACAAATAGGATTTTTAAGTTCGAAACTTGAAAGTAATTCCCATAAAAATAATAATAGTAATATTGATGAAGTGTTCTACTAATTTACTACGTCGATAGAGGTCGCGCAAGACTCAAGAGAAATTCGCGAGGTCAAAAGATTGATTCCCGCTTACGGCAATCCTGACTAAAGGAATTAGCCAGACTGACTGTTTAACCATGGCAAGTGCTTATTAGACTCTGCTACTCATATGGTCGTCGAGCATCCATTTTGCGTGTCGCCTTCAAGTATATAGCACTGAATCACACACTACTCATACGGCAGCAGCAGAGACTGACTGGTTTAACCCTAGCAAGTGTTTAGACTACTCACATGGTCGTAGAGTATCCACTTTGCGTGTCGCCTTCAAGTAGCACTATCACTATCTATCATATCACGACTGTATCACACACTGCTCGTTACAGCAGCAGCAGAACGCGCGTGCCATCCAAGCCGGTTTTTCACGCGGGACTGAAGTGAAGGCAGGTGCGCTCTCTGCAACGCGGCGTTGCCAGATTATAATAATGTTTGTTGGTACAAGTAAACACATCATGATATAATTAATTTTTTTGTAGGATTGCGGATAAGACAATTGTGAAGGGATGTCCGAGGGCTATTTAATTTTAAGAGGACTCAATCCCTTGCATTCGCATTAACGACCGAGGAAAACCTAGGAAAACCTCGGAAAAAACCTTCAGTCAGGATTGCCGGTCTCGACGGAATTCGAACCCGGGATCTCCCGAATCAGCGCTCGAGCCAACACTGTCGGTATTGTATTCTGATACACTAAGTCGCTCCGCGAACGCTTTTTTTAGTCGCGTTGATGGATGAGCTTTTTTGTTAGTTTTGGGATCTCTTTACTTTTGCAAGTGCTTTTTGAACGCATTTTAAGTGATTGTTGTCAAGTTTCTATTGTTACTTGTTAATTGTTATTATATACACCTCAAAAAACTTATATTAAAACCTTTATTTCTATGGATTCTTGCTATTTTTTCAAACTTTTTCATCCAAAAGGTACATCACCATAACATAAAATATTAACGTTGTAACCCCACCTGTTTGGTCAGAATCGGCCCAAATGTCACGAAAATATCGCACTAAAAATCGAAAAAACCCGTAAAAGTATGATATTCATGAGAAATATTTCTTCGATTGTACCCAAAAACGTGGCAGGTCTAAGTTCAGAGATTTCGAAGGTCCCCTCCAAATTTCATCAAGATCGCATATGCCGTTTGCCCGGTAGCGAACAGACAAAACAGAAAAAAAAAAAAAAAAAAAAAACACACGAGCTAAATTTTTTGGGGGTCAGTGAAATTGAAGTCTTCGCTTCGCTCATCCAAAAATTATGAAACTAATCACATCTTTATAATTTGGTTTAAAAAAATATATAATAATAATATTGCAAAAGAGTATTATGGAATCACTCAGCTGCGTTAGTGGGCGTGGTCGGTTTCGCTATCCCTACGGGGAGTAGATTGAAGTTTATTTTTGAAATAATGTTCATTCCATTAACACGATAGCCTACTCTAACCACCAGATCACCCACTACTTAAAGCGGGATTCGAACCCTGGACTTTCTACATATGGATATAGAAAATAGAATATTGATGTGCATGTTTTAAAATATATAACCATTGAGTATTAGAACCTTTATATAACATTGCTTAAAAATACATAGGCTACCTATACATTATAAATAGGCCTATCTTTAAGAGTGATAAACACAAATGAATGAATTGTCTGTCAATAATGTTTGGAGATGAATGTAACAAAATGCAAGGAAAAACCACAGATGAAAAACTTGTCCCAAATGACACGATTAAATTATTCTAACACCAAAAGAATATTTCTAGATAGATAGGTAGCAGAAAACTTTTACTTAACTACGTGTTTTTAGCTAACCTGCAACGTATGTAGTGGTCAAACTCAAAATATTTATTACCACCCACTTAAACTTGAGAGTAGTGGCTAACTAGAGGCTTTCTATGCTGAGGGTCGCGGGTTCAACTTTCACTTTATTTTTATAAACCTTTTTGCAATATTTTACTCAACATTTCACTTTATAACTGCTTTTTTACTATATGTTGGTAATGGTACACAAATTTCATTCATTCTCCGATACATAAAAAACAAGGGTCTACATTTATGGCACATCCAGAGAAGCCACAACTTTACCTTTCCCTGCGGACGCATGCAAGTCTGTCAACGCAACAATCTTTGTGCATACAAACCAATAAGATACATATTATGATTCAACATGTGGGTTTGACCAAGTCCACCACTAAACATATTTGCCAATATTTGTGTTTGAATTCTTACAGATGCAAGTCTTTGTGCATGAGGGGAGAGGGATGACCTGTAGTATAATATATATTTTTCAATCGAATTACAGAGTGCTTGATGGATATAGCACAATGTATGGAGTGAAAAACATCAACATTTTCCAAATATTTAAATACTACACATCAGATTTACATAGTAAAACTTGGTATTTTGGTTGAGCTGTGAAGGGAAAATGAAGCAAAAGACAAGAGAGTGAAATCTAGAAGACGGATGTGGACAAGTACTAAATTTCCTGACCATGACGGTGGTCGAGTGGAATGGGCCCTCCGATTGTGAAGGAAATCAAAGTTTTAAGCCAGCAAGTCATTGTCAATGGGAAACCATAACTAAAAAGATGACGATGATGCCAACCATGTTGGAGGGAGCGAGGATAAGGATACAAAATGAAAAGATTATAACTGGTAAACAAATGGTGAAACATGGAAAAAGTGAGGGAGTAAATGAAACTTAATTTGAAAAAATAGATATGGATTGTGCCCATGGGGCACAGAGGTTTCTGATTTGTGCTCCATTTACTTTTTGTTTTTGCCACCGTGTGTATAGAGATGAGCAGGAATACAAGTAGTACCACAATCACACTTGCACATTTTCAACACACTATTACATTCTCATCAACACATTGAAAAGTTACATTGTAAATCGGGGTTCTGAAACTTAATACTAAATCAATATTGCTGGAATTTTTAGCAGGGATGTAGCGAGGACATGTCCATACGTACTAGACAGATATTGACCATATTTTAATAAAAACACACAGATTTGACATTTAAAAATAATTTTATACATTTTGTATACATTTATTTTGAAAATACAGGTATGGGTACTTGGTGCTTGGACAGTAACAAACACAGAATGGTGTGCTGTTTAATGTGTAATCAAGTTTGTTACATGAAACATGTTTCCACAACAATCAGATTTGCAAGAGTAATCAACAATTATTTTCAACATTTATAAAAGGGGTAAAGGGTTTGTTGTGTCTTACTGTAACTGATTTGCAATTGGTTTCTATACAATGGCAGAATCATAAATAGACACATATTGTTCATGAGAATTAATAATAGAAAAAATAAACATTAATAAAAGTATACAAATCCGTACAATTGTCATATGGCATAGGTCAAAATGGACCTACCAATGAAGAAATCCACCATTTAATACAATAAGAAACCAATGGACAAGAATCACTTGACAAGACCCATGCAGAGCCGAGGGCATGCGCTCGATCGTACCCACCAAACCTTGCTTTGATTGACGCGCTGCTCGATATATTTCTGTCGCCAGCTAGTAACATGACAAATGTATGTGTGCCCGTCTCGCCTAGTCAAACATGTTGTAATCTTGCTACTACTACAACATTGTCATTCTTGCTCCTCTAGACACTACTAGAGAGCTTGAACTCGAGCGTCTATAGTGGACCTAGTACCCATGGTTTGTACCACCGTAGGAGCCAGCCTTGAAGACAAACCTGAATGACGAGTCGTCAAAAGTTGTAAACGCTTTTGTGCGCCAACTTTCCAAGGTCGAGGTTTCCGTAACGAGCGACATCTTGCAATGGGGGTAGGTAGAACCAGAGACTCGAGTTTCTCATCTCGTGCCCGACAAGATAGGTTTTCTTTACATGTCCCATTACACATTTTATTGTATGGAATGTTCAAGTTCCAAATACTTTTTGTTTTCATATTTGTACTACCCAGTAATTAGGACAAGTTGTGCGTGATTTAAATTAGATACACCAAGTACAGGCATGGGCATGATCGAATGATGCAGGGTGTGAATTGACGTCTTGGCAGAGGGGAGGATGGCCAAGTATATTACTTGTGTGGGCTGTACGGGGACGAAGCCCCAGCCACCAGAGTCAATTTTTTTTTTAGGTATTATTGCCCTCGAGATGGCCTTGGAAGCGATCCAAGGTATTATTTTGAAAGGATAAAAAAGAGTCCATTGGTTTATTAATGTACAAACACTTCATGGCTAGGAATGTGTAAATTGACTTAACTTTACGAGATAAAGTCACTTGATATGTTATGAGATGAGATGGGAATCCAGAGGTGGGGATTTAGCCATCCCCGGCAAGGATACCTTTCAGTAAAGCAGAGCCAGGGATGAAATTACCAGAGGGGGGAAATCCCCCCATCAATTTTCACCCTGAATGAAAACAAAACAGCACCAACTGCAAAGCACTCAATTAAAGCAACTTGCTTTCAACATGATTTACGATTTTTTGATTGGTTGACAATAACGAGTAGACTGCATTTGCCAGGGGCCCAATTGAATTTTGGTTCGACGTTTGCAAAATATTTACAAATACAGTTGACAAGTTGACAGTTGACCCAACAACAAATTTAAAAAAAGGAAAATTCCAAATTTATAGAGGCCTGATCCATGTAGTACGGGATATTAATTCTTTGCAATTCTATCGCAACCTACTCAAATGTTTACAAGAAAACTTCAATTAAATAATGATTGTAATTCACAATCTCAACAATCAATAATTATTATTTTAAAATAAACATTTAAACATTCATTTTCTAAAATATGATTGGATGAAACGTATTCAGGGCCTATCCCAACTCACAACCGACACCACCGTCTGCTTTTGACATCTTGTTTAAAATCTAGTTGACTTTGGCAAACAAGAACCAAGACCTACATCCTTTAAAAAATATATATTTGTGAAAATGGTGATCCTGTATTGTAAAAGTCTAGTCTAGAATAAATGAAAATTTTGTTTATTTTTTAAACGTTCCAGAGCAAATATTTCAAGTGTCACTTTTACAGAAATTATTCAATTAAATTAGGTAGGTAGGTAGGTAGGTAGGTAGGTCTACCTAGGTAGGTTGTATACTGTAAAGACCCTAATAATATAGTTTATATCAATGAGGTTGGCACAATTTCTATTGTTGCTCATAAAAATTAGGTACCGTAACCTTTTTGATTCTGCATAGGGTAGGTGGGTACAACCATAAAGCAACGGTTGCATGTACTTTTACTAGGAAAACGCTAAAGTCCCGCCGCGTTGATGGATGAGCGTTTTTTTTGTAAGTTTTTTTTTGCGTTTTGTGCGTTTGTTTGCACTTGTCCTTTGCAAGTGCTTTTTGAATGCATTGTGGAGGTGATTGTTGTCAAGTTTCTATTGTTATTTGTTAATTGGTATTATAAACTTCAAAAAACTCATATTAAAACCTTTATTTCTGTAGATTCTGACTAATTTTTTCAACTTTTTCTTTCAAAAGTTACTACATCACCATAACCTTAATGTCCATGTGAAATCTGAACGTTGTAGCCCTACCCGTTTGGTCAGAATCGGCCCAAATGTGACGAAAATATCGCACTAAAAATTGAAAAACTAATATTAAAACCTTTATTTCTATGGATTCTAGCTAACTTTTTCAACTTTTTCTTTCAAAAGGTACTACATCACCATAATCTTAATGTCCATGTGAAATATGAACGTTCTAGCCCCACCCGTTTGGTCAGAATCGGCCCAAATGTCACGAAAATATCGCACTAAAAATCGAAAAAAATCGTAAAAGTACGATATTTATGAGAAATATTTCTTCGATTGTACCCAAAAACAATACACCTCTAAGTTCAGAGAAAACGAAGGTCCGGTCAAATTTTCATCAAGATCGCGTATGCCGTTTGCCCGGAATCGAGCGAACAAACAGACGGAAAAACAAAAAAACAAAAAAACAAAAATCAAAAAAAAAAAAAAAAAAAAACACCCGAGCTAAATTTTTTGGGGGGTCAGTGAAATTGAAGTCTTCGCTTCCGCTCGCTACGCTCGCTCGCTCATCCAACAAACAAGTATGGTATTTGAACATGTTTTACCATTTGTTCGTACTGATTGAATTGAAAACATTTCACGGATTGGCAATGTAGTTGGCAAATTAAAAAGGGGATCTGAATAATATTCAGATTATACCAAAACAAAACACAATAATTATTATTACTCTACGTAAACACAAACCTTTTGAAACAACACAAATTATTAATTTGCTGGGGTAAACGGTGAAGGTACCGGTAGGGCTACTGCATTAAACCACAAGAAATAAAAGTATTTGAATTTGAATTTGAATAGTAAAAAATCTCTAGGTTCATACTCTTGTTCAACCTAAATCTATTGGAAATGGATAATTAAAGCACAAAACAATTTTTAAAGTACTAGAGAAAAAAAACAATTTTTGGAATAGTACTACCCATGGACTGGACATGTAGGTGTAGAATCAGCCGTGATGGCCCATCACATATACGTATAGGAATTGAATAGATTGATTGTGTTGACGTACCCGGGTTGGAGAATGTGGGGTACTGGAAAACATGTCCCAAGACCCGTTTTAGGAAAATGCTGTCCATCAACTAAAGAATTTGTCCAGGGGTTGTAACTAGAGGTCCGCTAAAGAGCTTGCTTCGACATCGGGAATATTGTTGAGATCTTTTCGCCAATAGTAGCGGGGTGGCCCAGAGCTAAAACAGTACTTCTGTTCAAGCGGCGCGTCATTATCCACCCAGTACATGAGGTAGAAGTTGCACATCTCGTCTTCGTTCGTAGGCCTGGAACAGACACAGACTTTTATTAGCTTTGTTGAGGCGTAGGAACATTTTGAAAGGCAATATTGACAGGTAATGAGGCAAGAGGTGATCTCGGCAGAGAGAAGACTAATTGTAAAATTGACTGTATGAAGAATAAAATAAAAAAGGGTCTACATTGTCCGTGCCATTCTCTATATTCCATGAACCTACCTAGCGACAGTCACTTCTTTAGCAGAGGCCAACGCCAAGACTTAAACTTGACATCACTCAACAGTCAACACACATCTCTCCGACAAGGTTACAACAATGACACAAAAGGATTAATACAAGAGCAAAATGCTACGAACCCCATCTGGGCTCGGGGTGAAATTTGGACTGGAGCATGTAGCAGTAGAGTAGGTGTTTTTACAATGCAGTGTAGGACTATATATTTCACTATAAAACAAACATACACAACTGCAAAACTTGACCTATGTAATCCTATGGACAAGAGAATATTGTATTAGGCATTTGGAAAAGAGCTAGATCGCTCCAGTCACATGTTAGTTAGACATGTTGACTTGATATGCAATTAGCCTAATTGAGCTAAAATTCAAATTCAAAATAATTAGACATGATATTATGCGCAATGCAATTTACATTCAACACCGAAGAAACAAACTTTCTGACCCTTAGCTAGTATCGGATCTGTCTACGTAAGAAACAAACTTTCTGACCCTTTGCTAGTATCGGATCTGTCTACGTAATTTAATCTAATGTCCTGGTCACACAGGTTGAGAGGTAGCCGGGTATTTTATTATGCTGCATCTGTTTATTTGTCTAAAAAAACACCAATTTGGTTTCGAAAAAATTTCACCAACATTGTGTACAACGACTCGTAATCTAATTGAAAAAATGATGAAACTTTGTTGAAAACAAAATGTTACCAACACTTTAATGATAAATGATAAATTAATAAACATGTACTTTGGTCGGTGCAACAAAATTACTGTAAACAAGAGTGACAAAACACTCTACACGTTATAGCATTTTAATATCAAACCCAAACCCATCATCGCGTTGAATTAAATAGTTTCATCGCATGTTGAAATTTTCTTCTTAAAAAATGCAATTTGCAACATGTGGTAAAAAAAAAGTGAAAAATACATACCAGAATTGAACCCGGGTCGTTTACGCGACAAGCAGACTCACAAAAGATCGTTCCGTTACGATTCGACTAGTCACATGACCTTAAAAGTCGCCCTTGACTTGCACGCATAAAATTATACTTCAATCTATTGACGTTGAAATTTATTTGCAAATATTTTTAAAATCTATAGGCCTAATTACTACATTATTTTTTCTTTTATAAAAAAATTACATAAAAACATCATAACAGGATAAAATTAAATTTGACATTTAAAAAACAACATAATTATGGTTTTTCATACTTTTATAAATTGTATACCAATCAAAAAATAGGCCCCATTCTTTGCATGATTATTTTTCTCAACATCTCTTGATAGTTGATACATACACAAAGCCCATCAATGAGTGAGAAATGAACCAATACCAATTTTAATACATTTTTTATGCCAGAATATCCAGGCCTACACTTGCAATTTCCTTGGTCTATGCCATGATTTGTTTTGCATTATTTTGAGCATAAAATCATTTCAAGCCTTGCCCAAAAAAATCTAGACCTTACAAGTAAACATTGATAAACGTCTAAAAATTTAAACCAAAATAAATAGTAAAGAAAAAACGTTACAATTTCTCAAACATCACACGTTTATTTCTTTTGTATCTTTACATAATCTTTTAATTTATTAAAATTTGTTTCTGCGACTTTCAGATAATGATTGAAAACTTCCTCTTGCCTCTCCTTAATCATTCTATCCCGCTCTCTTCTTCTGTCCTCTCACGCCTTTGCTCTCCATCACGTCGTGGCAATTTCTCATCACGTACCCTTCCCTCGTCTTCTCTCCTTCTCCATCCATCACGTTGTCCCCGTTCTCTTCCTCCTTCTTCTCCCCTACGCCCACCATTACGGTCTACCTCTCGTCTGCCTTCGCCTCCCCTCCTTACACCACCATCTTCTTGCGAGGCTTGCTCTTGCAGTCTAGCACAGTGCGTAGGTCCGAGATGAGATCGCCGCCGAGTTTTCGCGCCTCCTCTACTGCACCTGTAAACAAACATTACCGTCAACATCAACATCAACATCAACATCATCATCATCATCATCATCATCATCATCATCATCATCATCATCATCATCATTATCATTGTTGTCAACGCGATAATTATTTGCACAATTTCGCAAACCATTTGCTTTCTGGCATCCGCATACTGTACCGTATGTAAAATAATTGGATGAGCGTAGCGAGCGTAGCGAGCGAAGCGAAGATTCCATTTCACTACACTGGAGAAAAAAATCCGGAATGTTTTTTTTTTTTTTTTTTTTTTTTTTGTATTTTTGTGTGTCTGTGAACACGATTCCGGCTAAACCAATACTCCAATTGCGATGAAATTTTATGGAGGTCTATGAAATCTCTGAACGAAGAACTGCACGGGGGGAAAAATCGATCGAAAAATTATTTCTCATGAAAATCGTAATTTTACGATTTTTTTCGATTTTTAACAAAATTCTTCGATTTATAACACATGCATGCTTTGTCCGATTGTAATAATTTTTTCACACAACCTTTATTTTATGAATTGATATATTCGTGTGAATTTTGAGCGTTATCGAAAGATAAATTTCTTTAAAAAATCGCAATTTTTGGAATTTTTTTGATTTTCAAATTTCTTTGGCTTATAGCACCTACATGCTTTATCCGATCGTAATGATTTTTTCACAGAACCTTAATTTCATGAATTTATATATTGATGTGAAATCTGAGCGCAATCGAAAAATTATTTGTTATGAAAATCGAAATTTTACGATTTTTTTCTTTTTTTAATTACGAATAATTAAAAAAAATTAAAATTAAAGTTTATTTTTTATTTAATTTAAATTAATTTAAAAAAAATCAACTAAGTAATGATTTTTCACAGTACAACAGAAAATCCGCATAACACTTAACAACTCAATGCACCAATTACGCTCATCCAACAACGCGGCGGGACTTAAGCGTTTTCCTAGTGATTATATTTCTACACTTACGGACGCAAAAGCGTTTGTCCGCCTTTTCCCTATCTCCCCTTCCGCTTGCTTTTGGGAGCGACAGCAGTTTCGTTATCGTCTTCCGCGTTGTATTCGTCGAACACGGACATGCGTTGGCCGTTATGCTCTTCGTCGTACCCGTTATGGACCCATACCATAGTTCCATCTTCTGCATCACATGTAAAATCTAATAAACACCAAAAAATAAATCCATAAAATCGGGTCTCTACGTATATTACACATGAACAAATATTTAGGGCACATAAAGTTAACTTGATTGGAATTAGCTAGGCGTGTTCGTTAATAATATTTTCAACTGTCATAGAGACAACTATAAGCTAACTCAAAAATGTTGATTTTAATATCCAATTGTCAAAATAATTGCATATTTTGGACTAAAACTTGCAGAATTATTAAGGTTAGTTCCTGATTTTGCTCTAATTTAGCCTAAAAACGTGCTTATTGCCTTATTTTGCTACTTAGTAATAAAAACAGTCATATTTAGCATCATTTAGTGAAACAAGTCATTCACGAAATTTTGGGGTCCCTACTTATTAGTTTGAATTAAAAACTTATAGATACCCAAATAGATAATAGCTAATAATTGTGTATTTCTATGCTCAAAAACATAAATTTCTCAACGATAGCATAAAGGTTTTAGGATTTAGAGCAATTTATATGCAGCCATGCGTAAGCAAATGGCTATCCAACAGCATGGTATAAGCGCGCCTCTCATAAATGTCAGTGGCACGTAAAACCAAATAGACCCTTTCCCTACTTTTATTTTATTGATATTTCTTGTTAGAAGCCACAACGAGGTTGTAGTGGTCGACCAAGACGTTGTTCCAAGATCATTCAACTAAATATTAACCGTGTCCCTTCTTTTTACAATCTTAAGGTTTCCTTTTTTGATCGGTCCTTACCATAGGAATTTTTTTTCCTGGTAGACATATTTTAATTTCATTTGAATTCTTGCAAATTTGGAATATCGACACTTGGTTCTAATAATTCAATATTTTCCTTTTCCTGACCGGGCTTCTACTAGTACTTTACTGACTGAACTTGACAGTGGCAACATTTTCCTTAATTTGGCAACCTTTGTTTTTGAATCAAGATAGTTTTTAAACTATTTTACTGGGAGAATGGAAAATAAATAAATTTTATTATTTTTTTGGATGAGCGTAGCAAAGATTCCATTCTACTACACTGGAGAAAAAAATCCGGAATGTTTTTTTTTTCTTTTTGTATTTTTGTCTGTTTGTCCACACGATTCCGGCTAAACCGATACTCCGATTGCGATGAAATTTTATGGAGGCCTTTGAAATCTCTGAACTTAGAACGGCCACGTTTTTGAGCGCAATCGTAAAAATTTTTCTCATAAATATCGCAATTTTACGATTTTTTTTTATTTTTAAAAAAATTCTTCGACTTGCAACACCTACATGCTTTATTCGATTTTAATGATTTTTGCACATAACCTTTATTTTATGAATTAAGATATTCTTGTGAAATTTGAGCGCAATTGAAAAAATATTTATCATAAAAATCGAAATTTTACGGGTTTTTTCTTTTTTTAAACAATTCTTTGACTGATAACACCTACATGCTTTATCCAATTGAAATAATTTTTTTGCAGAATCTTTATTTTATGAAAAAAATCGTAAAAGTACGATATTCATGAGAAATAATTCTTCGATTGTACCCAAAAACTTAGCAAGTCTAAGTTCAGAGATTTCGAAGGTCGTGTCAAATTTTCATCAAGATCGCATATGCCGTTTGCCCGGTAGAGAGCAAACAAACAGACAGAAAAAAAGAAAGAAAAAAAACACCTGAGCTAAATTTTTTTGGGGGTCGGTGAAATTGAAGCCTTCGCTTCGCTCATCCGATAAATATAAATAGTTTGTGCCTATATTAATAACACTTTTAGAGGCTATTACCCCCAAAAACATGATATTAACACACAATCTTGAGTTGAGTGTACAGTATATTATATTATTCACTCAACGATAATACTACACTAAAATTAAAAACTTAAATCTTGTTAGTTGTAACTGATTTTAAACGAATTATGTTTTATCTTCCGAAATTTACAAAAATTAACATTTTCGTAAATTTCCTAAATCAGTTTTAACATTGGTTTAACATACTTATTTTTTGTTCCATGTACCAAGCTGAAATGGTCATTCATATTATAACATCGTGCCTTAAAACTGTGCACAAATATACTGAAACACACAAAAATGTGCATTACGAAATCACACGGTCACACTCCTTCTTCGTAATCAGTGTAATATTTTGTCTGAACCACTTGCCCAAATGAAAAAAACAAAATATACCGGATCTAAAGGCTGATGAGAGCGTCAATAATGGCCAATATTTTATGGATATCCTCCAAGGTCACGGGCATAAAGATCGTCCCCATGTTATCCATGCTATTTTTTTGATGGGCTAACCCGAAAATTACCAAGTTTGACAATTATTTGTTGACGGCTCATGGTGGACCCAATAACTTTTCTGTTGCCCTGTACATTCATAACCCATTTCATTTCATTTCTTTACTGCATACAGTACAGTTGATCATGTTACCCATTGGCAGTACATTTTCTATTCTAGATTAAAAATTAAGTTAAGATATTTTTAAAATATTACAAAGTACATCTTGACTTGTCAACTAGTTGGCCTGAATGAAATTTATTTGTTGAGTTTAGCGGCGACCTGTTGATGACATTATTTATTGATCGGGCATATTCTGAGTGGGGTTCCACACTAGCAGCATCAGCTTTGGGTTTATAATGGATATTTAGCTTGCCATTTAATGCGAGGCCCAGGATTTTTGTGCTGAGCTCTCTGCTAATAAACTTAAATCTACCCTTCAAATTTATGCATTCAAATTTTTACTCGTGATTAAATGTTTTTGATTTGACGCTTTTTTTAGGCCCAAAACAATGAATACAAAACATTTGAATGCATCTGTATTGTGATATCTTTAGTAACCTCCGTCATCTTCGGAATTTATAAAAATTGAAGGAAATTTTAAACATTGGGTAGGCTACATTATTTGTATTTGTAATGCGTTTTAAATTAGGCGCCATCACTGCCGACTGGAATCTCGACTTCATACGCATTTTGCATTTTGCTGGCGGTGGATGGACGCCATTGAAAATTCGCACCTTTTCATTTTTTGTGAAAATTTGGTTGTTTTTTTTAATAAGGTAGGCCTAGACTATGAAAATTGTCGTATGTATTGTGAAAACACCTTATTGACTTAGGTTTAGGTACTCTTTCGGTTTTGTATCATTTTGACGTAGGGCTACTAGCTTACTTTTAAGACGTCTCACAGCCTAGGCCTAGCCTAGGCTAGGGCTAGGCCCTAGGCCTCATGAATGGAAATTTTTAGGTTATGTTAGATTCTATTTCCTAGGCCTAGCCAGCGGCATGGGAGTTTCCTCCCATGCCCCTAGCTACCTAGGCTAGAGTGGCGCATTATGACCTAACGGTTGAAGCGCCCTCAAACTTAATTAGGTAATCAAATCCTCTGTTGTGCCCGTCACTCCACTTAATATTTCTGGTTCCCTTGTTCCATTATCTCTTTGCTCTCATTTCCCCCATGTTCTTCACAAGGCCTCCCCCAGGCCCTCCTGCTCAACTTCTCCCATTCAGGCCAAGGGCCTAGACTTAGGACCTAACCGAATAGTGTTCTTTGCCGTTCTTGGTCTCATTACTTGGTCTTGTTCTTATTCTTGGTCTGATTCCTGGTCTTGTTACTAGATTGCTCCATGCATTTTATCTTTAATTTATGAATGTAATTTATCGGACGTAGGCCTATCGTAAACAGCCGCCATGTTCTAGTACTAAGAACAAGATCAGGTGTCCTTTTCCGATTCTTGTTCTCATTCCCAGATTTCGGCGAGTCTCTATCGTGCGCTCGACTATTCGGATGCTACTAGCTACGTCATGGATATCATGACGCCTAACGGTGATGTAAAACGAGAATAAGACCAGGGAATGAACGCGTTTTGGCACTATTCGGATAGCTCCCTAGACCAATAGGCTAGGGTAGGGGCCTAGGCAGGCCTTAGGATGTGACTGTTAAAGTTACCAGGCAATGTTTAAATGGTAGGCAATGTTTTCCGGCCTTGTTCCCGGGATGATGTAGAGTGTCCTTTAGGCCTAGCCTTGTCCAAGATCTCCCCTAGGCCCTACTGCTCAACTTCTCTCCATTCAGGCCAAGAGCCTAGACTTGGCCAATAGGCTTGGCCCTAGGGTAGGGGCCTAGGCAGGCCTTAGGGTGTGACCGTTAAAGTTACCGGGCAATGTTTAAATGGTAGGCAATGTTTTCCGGCCTTGTTCCCGGGCTGTTGTAGAGTGTCCTTTAGGCTTAGCCGCCTAGGCCTAGGCTATAGTTCAAGATCACATTCACTTTATAAAGCTTAAATTAATTAGGCCTACCTAGTTTTCCCCAACTAGGCCTAAGGCCGTACCCTGTCGGAGACTACGTGACTATGAAAGGCGGAGGCCCCATCACACCCAACACACGTTCAATGTGCGTATTATTTTTTATTTATTTAACGTCTATCCTATTCAGTCATAAAAACTGATTTACAAAGGAGGACAACTAAATATGTTGTAAATGAAGATGTCTTGGTTATTGCTAATTGCAGACTTTGACAATTGATTACTAGGCCCGCCTAGCTAGCCAAAGCGCCTTTCGACCAATTCTGAGGGAACCAATCCGCCTTGACTTACGTGATAGGCTAGTAGCTTACCTACACTTCAAAGCGGCTTTGAGATTGATGCTTATCTAGGCTACTACCGGTACCAGCATAGGTTGTTTAGGCCTATTATTTTATAAACTCTGCAACTGGCTTGTAAGAATGCACTTTGTAGGTGTGGACCTAGTGATATAGCCTATGGGCAAATCCCAAATAAAATTATTTGAAGGTGATTCAAACCAAGGCGCTTTCGTGTGGTTGATATTTGTATGGTAGTCTATGTAGGCCTAGGTAGCCTACATGGCCATGGATTTATGAAATAAAATCAAATGGGCCGAGGCTTTAAGCCCTATTTGAATCCAGCCGTTAGTCATAAACTCACACTAGCCTCAAGAGGGCATATAGAGAGAACATTCCTATGCTGGTCGGAACCTGCCACAGGTAGGGAGAGAAAGGGGGGGGGGGGTTCTCAATAATTTGTGGTCGTCATTTTCCTTCTCTTTGTTTGTGAACTGTCATTGTCATCAAAGGGTCCACGGAGGGAGGGGTCCCCGACATCAACTGACAGAGCTCGCCTCTAGTTTAGAGCAGTGATACTCCCCTTGTAGGCCTAGCTATTCAACTAAGTAGGGGCCTACATACAATGATATTTAACGTCTAGTAGGCTAGATCTCCAGTCTCCAATTCGTCCGCACATGCGCGAGTGTACCAAATTAAAGCATCAATCTGACCTTTTCAAGATGGCGATTTGGCGTTTCAATTTATGCTTTACATTATGTTTTAGATGCGATGAAGTATTTTACGTTTTAGCTTGTGCAGCATGGGAATGCACAAACAGAAACAATAAGAAGTTATTGCATGCGGGAATTAAGTAATCATTTGATGTTTTTTTTTGTTTTTTTTTCAATAGGCTTATAGGCCCCTAAGCTTTATTCATTTACACCAAAAACATTAGCCTACAATATAAGGAGAATATATTATTTAACACATTTAAAGAAAATACAATAATATGTAGGGCTACCAACAAAAATAACAGTTCTAAGAAAAGGAATCCTCACATGGGCCTTGCGGCCTGTGCGTGAGGGCTTCTTAATTTAAATTAGAAAAAAAAACAACAAACAGCTCAGATGGCAAAAGGTTTTGGTATGGGCACCGAGATTAGCCACTGAGCGCGCCACTAAAAATACACGCAGCGCTCTGGGCGGCCACTGGGGGAACAAGTTGACTGAATCACATGTAGAATTTGACATTGCTGTAATGGCTATATAATCCTGTCAAATAAGAATTTTTGGAGGAAAAAATTGCGATGTCGCTGAATTTTTGCAGAGACCTTCCTTAAATGATACTTATCAACATACTAAAACTCCCCTACAATCGGACTGGAGCTTCGGCCGCCATATTTGAAAATGGCGGCCAAAAAGTGTTTGTTATCGAATATCTCCAAATTCGTTTGAGATAGACAAAATATCTCAATGGCAGAAATATTCCCCATTTAATTCTTTACAAAACATGTGTCTTTTATAGTTTTGGTAGGGGCAACGGTTACGTCACAAAATCGTGGTTTATATGTTGCTTATTGGAGTACCAGCTCATTTCCAAATTTTCACGCCCAGGATCAAACAATGCCCGGTAAATCCGTAAGAAATCGATTTATACGGGGTTCATGAAAGCTTCCATTAGTATTTTAAAAAATCAGTTCCGCAAAATCGGATTTTGCATTTACCCGGAATTTGGGTTTTCCCATTGTTGGCATTTCCTAAAAAATGCCATATTTTACTGTCCATTATTAAGCACTAAATAGCATTGGAGGAAAAATTCTTTCTACGCACATTGAAATGACTTGAATAATGATCCGATTACAACCAAAGTTTAAATCCAATATGGCTGCTAATTCCTAATATTCACATTATGAATACTGTTTTCGTGCTGTTTTTACACTCTTTTTGTTACATAATTCACTTTGATGTTGTGGATATTAGGAATTAGCAGCCATATTGGATTTAAACTTTGATTGTAATCGGATCATTATTTGAGTCATTTCAATGTGCGTAGAAAGAATTTTTCCTCCAATGCTATGAAGTGCTTAATAATGGACAGTCAAAAAGGGCATTTTTGAGGAAATGCCAACAATGGAAAAACCCAAATTCCGGGTAAATGCAAAATTCGATTTCGCAGACCTGATTTTTTAAAATACTAATGGAAGCTTTCATGAACCCCGTACAAAAGTCCTTTTGTATTTAAATCGATTTCTTACGGATTTACCGGGCATTGTTTGATGCTGGGCGTGAAAATTTGGAAATAAGCTGGTACTCCAATGAGCAACATTTAAACCACGAATTTGTGACGTAACCGTTGCCCCTACCAAAACTATAGAAGAACCTGTTTTGTAGGGAATTTAATGGGGAATATTTTTACTATTGAGATATTTTGTCTATCTCAAACCAATTTGGAGATATTCGATAACAAACACCTTTTGGCCGCCATTTTCCAATATAGCGACTGAAGCTCCAGTCCGATTGTAGGGGAGTTTTAGTATGTTGATTAGTATTTTATAAGGAAGATCTCTGCAAAAATTCAGCGACATCGCAATTTTTTCCTCCAAGCGTCAATATACGATCTTATTTGACAGGATTAATAATAACGCGAATTGTGTTATTAAATGTGGTTTTCAGAAGGTTCATGCAGGATATGAAACCAAACAATCTCTTATTATCTTATTATCATATACCTGAAAAAGTATAGGCCTAAAACACCATTCCAAAAATAGTTTCGGATGTTTTTGTTTGCAATTCCAAACGAGTCACAACTTGACTAGGCCTAGCCCCTATCCAGAACTTTAAAACCCTGGCTGACACGTGAAATAAGACAGAGAATCGTGGTTTCAGTGTTATAACAAGTCAACGAAGATATCACTAGAACAGGAAATAAATACAAAATACCCAAACACTCACAATATATCACGAAGTTCACTCGCAACACGCCACAAGGTCTAAGCCTAATGTCGCGTGAATAATTGATTTGAAGTGCATTAGGCCTAGTTACCTACATTTGAAAATGTCCCAGGGGCGTAAAGTTAAACCCTACATGCTACAATTATGCCTAGGCTCTGAGGCTTAGTTTCTTGAGAACAGTTTGAGCAGCTTTCTGTCAGGTTTTGTGTTGATTCTTCTGTAGGCCTAGGCCTATGGTTAATTAGCTGCGGGCCTAGACCTTGGCCACTTTACTTTGTATAAAAACCGAATCCAGTGAGATGATGCATTATTTAGTAGACACTACTATCTGTCCTGACAGGCATAGGCAAACAGTTAAGACCTAGGTCAAACCAAAAAGGTTCCTAGGACAGAGGCCTACGCCTAGGTAGGGCCTGGGCCTAGCTGCCTTCCTGGCGATATCAATTAAAGCTAAATCTAACCCCAATTTCAGTGAATGTGGGCTAGGCCTAGGCTGGACTATCGAGTTAAGTAGTGCATGTGTAAAATACCAAAATGAAAACAATACGACTTCGTCTGCTAGGTTATCTATCTGCCACATGATCTGTCAACTGTCATGATGGAAACTAGGCCTAGTCAGTCACAACTTCAGACCTTCCACAGATATGCCTAGCTAGACCTAGGACTGTTGGCTATTACTTATCGGCCAAGGTTCAGGTTTGTGTCTAATTAATACACTTTTTGCATTAGTAAATAAATGTAGGGTTACAGAAAAACTTTCATCTATCCGTTCACTGCTTGGACCAATCTGCCGCGCCATTCATTCTCATGGGGTCTGCCAGGAAAACTGTAAAATATAACATATGTTTCTGTGTTGGCTATTCAATTTGAACAGCCAACAATGCAACAGGACTTCCTGAATATCCTACAAACATTCTCAACATCCATTATAGTCCTGCAAAACAGTAAAAAGTAAAAAGTAAAATAATTCACTCTGACGCGTGAGCTAATAGCACAGGAAAGTGCGCAAACAAGACGATCATTCAGTCAAGTTGTTCCGGATTCGTCCACTGATGGCGCTAGTTGTATGAACGCTCGGTGCCTATAGGGCTAATAATAAATAAGGCACACAATAATATATGATTAAATCTAAAGAAATTTATAAGATAATTTCAAAAAAATTAAATTGAACATAAGAAGCACAATATAAAACCAATGATTATGAATACCTAATACAGTATATACATTAATTGGATGAGCAAAGCGAAGATTCCATTTCACTACACTGGAGAAAAAAAATCCGAAATGTTTTTTTTTTCTTTCTTTCTTTCTTTCTTTTTTTTTGTATTTTTGTGTGTCTGTGAACACGATTCCGGCTAAACCGATACTCCGATTGCGATGAAATTTTATGGAGACCTTCGAAATCTCTGAACTTAGAACTGCACCGAACGAAAAATCGATCAAAAAATTATTTCTCTTAAAAATCACAATTTTACGATTTTTTTCGTTTTTCTTTTTTGTTTTTGTTTGTATTTTTGTGTGTTTGTTAACACGATTCCGGCTAAACCGATACTCCAATTGCGTTGAAATTTGCAGGAGACCTTTGAAATCTCTGAACTTAGAACAACAACTTTTTTGAGCGCAATCGAAAAATTATTTCTCATGAAAATCGCTTCTTTACGATTTTTTTTCGTTTTTCTTGTTTTTTCTGTTTGTATTTTCGAGTGTTTGTTAACACGATTCCGGCTAAACCGATATTCCAATTGCAATGAAATTTTTTGGAGACCTTCGAGATCTCTAAACTTAGACCTGCCACGTTTTTGGGTACAATCGACGAAATATTTCTCATGAATATCGTACTTTTACGATTTTTTTAGATTTTTAGTGCGATATTTTCGTGACATAAGGGCCGATTCTGACCAGACGGGTGGGGCTACAACGTTCATATTTTACATGGGACATTAAGGTAATGGTGATGTATTGCTTTCTGAAAGAAAAATTTGAAAAAGTTTGCTAGAATCCACGGAATAAAGGTTTTAATATGGGTTTTTTGAGGTTTATAATAACAATTACCAGGTAACAATAGAAACTTGACAACAATCACCTACAATGCATTCACAAAGCAATTGCAAAGGAAAAGTGGTCTCACGCAAAGTAAAAACTTACAAAATCGCTCATCCATCAACGCGGCGGGACTTAAGCGTTTTCCTAGTAAAGTAAATAATATCAAAAATAGTGTGGACAATGTATAGAGCAGTTAATATTTTTTTTTTTATTACACTAGGAATACGCTAAAGTCCCGCCGCGTTGATGGATGAGCGTTTTTGTAAGTTTTTACTTTGCGTGAGACCACTTTTCCTTTGCAATTGCTTTGTGAATGCATTGTAGGTGATTGTTGTCAAGTTTCTATTGTTACCTGGTAATTGTTATTATAAACCTCAAAAAACCCATATGAAAACCTCTATTCCGTGGATTCTAGAAAACTTTTTCAAATTTTTCTTTCAGAAAGCAATACATCACCATTACCTTAATGTCCCATGTAAAATATGAACGTTGTTGTAGCCCCACCCGTCTGGTCAGAATCGGCCCTAATGTCACAAAAATATCGCACTTAAAATAAAAAAAAATCGTAAAAGTACGATATTCATGAGAAATATTTCGTCGATTGTACCCAAAAACGTGGCAGGTCTAAGTTCAGAGATCTCGAAGGTCTCCAAAAAATATTGCAATTGGAATATCGGTTTAGCCGGAATCGTGTTAACAATCACTCAAAAATACAAACAGAAAAAACAAGAAAAACGAAAAAAAAATCGTAAAGAAGCGATTTTCATGAGAAATAATTTCTCGATTGCGCTAAAAAAAGTGGCAGTCCTAAATTCAGAGATGTCAAAGGTCTCCTGAAAATTTCATCGCAATTGGAGTATCGGTTTAGCCGGAATCGTGTTAACAAACACACAAAAATACAAACAAAAACAAAAAAGAAAAACGAAAAATATCGTAAAATTGCAATTTTTAAGAGAAATAATTTTTTGATCGATTTTTTGTACGGTGCTGTTCTAAGTTCAGAGATCTCGAAGGTCTCCATAAAATTTCATCGCAATCGGAGTATCGGTTTAGCCGGAATCGTGTTCACATACACACAAAAATACAAAAAAAAGAAAGAAAAAAAAAACATTCCGGATTTTTTTCTCCAGTGTAGTGAAATGGAATCTTTGCTTCGCTCGCTATGCTCATCCAATAACATTATTGTAGGCCTAGATGAAATCAAAATGTGCAATGAGGGTTTTTGACCTGAGTTTAAATCCTATTGTTACTGTATAGGGTTTGTTTTAGTGACGCTCAATCGGTAAATGGTATTGGAGGTGCAACTAAAATTTATATCTTAGAATAAGTTCAGTTGCGGTTTTGTTGAAGGACATTATTTATAAGATTTCTACAAAATTCTCTGTTTGCTTCGTTAGGTAGAAGCCATAGCCGTAGTTCCCTCTTTAAATGTAATAAGCAGGTTACTTGCCGGAGAGCCGAGGGTGCCATATTAAATATTTTTGGACCCAGGAAGTCCACATGACACTGGCCAATCTGCTTATATCTAAGAGGGACCACAAATAATTTATTGATAGTTGTACTTTTAGTAGGCCTACGTGGATAATTTTGAAGAACTTTTGGGAATGTTGAATTTGTTTTAAAAAAGAATTTAATTAATGTTTGTAAAAATAGTTGTTGCAGATCAAGCATGCCAGATTCATTAAAAGCTTGAGTGGTTGAGAAATATTTAGATTTATTTCAAGTTAACTTTATTAAACACCGCTGTGCTAGTACCAATGGATGTTAATTAATATCGAGTATGCCACCCCAACCAATTAAACCATATAGCAGCACGGATTGTACCAGTACAACGTAAATCTCTTTCATCTGAGTAGGTGTTAAAATGGGGTTTAACCTATAA
This sequence comes from Sweltsa coloradensis, assembly GCA_024449915.1. Taxonomy (NCBI): domain Eukaryota; kingdom Metazoa; phylum Arthropoda; class Insecta; order Plecoptera; family Chloroperlidae; genus Sweltsa; species Sweltsa coloradensis. Next base: position 50,142 of record JAMZAV010004157.1, read on the forward strand.
AATATGTACATAATTTTTCTTAATTTTGAAGCTGTATTGTTTGAGTGTTGTAACCATTTAAGTTTACTAGGAAAACGCTAAAGTCCCGCCGCGTTGATGGATGAGCTTTTTTTAAGTTTTTAGTTTGCGTGGGATATCTTTACTTTTGCAAGTGCTTTGTTTTTCTGCCGACGCAATGTAGGTGATTGTTGTCAAGTTTCTATTGTTTCTTGTTAATTTGTTATTATTTAACGTTAAAATCTTACATTAAAAGCTATATTTCTATGGATTCTGGCTAACTTTTTCAACTTTTTCTTTCAAAAGGTACTACATCACCATAACCTTAATTTTATTATTTAACTTTCTAAGTCAGAGATATATAAGAGTAAGATGCAACAACAAACGATCACGGTATAGAAAAACCAAGGCAGGAGTACCACAAGGGGCAGTAACAAGCCCTACTTACTTCCTGATGTATATAAACGACTTGGCGCAATATATACAGGAAAAAAGCGAGGTAGAGATCAAGTTATTTGCAGACGATGTGGTGCTGTGGTATAGTGACAGAGACGTACAGAAAATGGAGTTAGAAATGAACAAGGCATTGCAAGCATTAGAAGAATGGACCAGGGAAAATGGGATGGTAGTGAATGAAACAAAAACAGTATACAGTTATTGTACAACAGGAAGAACAATGCCCCAGTTTAACCTAAAATATACAGGAGTAAGCTTAAAATACGAAGAAGACCCAATCTATCTTGGTGTAATGATGGATAAGAAAATGACGATGTCTAGCCATATCGACAGAATGTGCCAATTAAGTAATAAAAGACTAGGCTTACTGAAAAGAGTATCAGGGGTAACGTGGGGAGCCAATGTCAATACGCTATCTACGACATACAAAACATACATACGTCCAGTGTTGGAATATGGAAATGCCATGTTGATTAACACTTAACACACTTGGACAAGCTCAACATTATCCAAAATAAAGCCCTTAGGATCATAACAGGAGGAGTGAAAACCACACCTATCACCGCAATGGAAACAGTAGCTGAAGTCCCACCACTGGAAGCAAGGAGAAATGTAGCAGCTGGAAGCCTGTACGAAAAAATGGTTCGCTTAGATGTGGATTATTGGGACAGAGATCCCCAAGAAGGCCTTAAAACACAAAAAACATTCATAACTGAAGCTAGGAATGTAGTGGGAAAGTTAATGGGGGAAGTGATAACTGAAAACAGACAAGAAATAGGAAAACCAAACATTCATATGTAATCATTGGAAATAAACCATCAACTAAACATTGAAGGAATTCAAGAGAAAAAGAAGAACTATCAAGAGGAGCATATGAGAAGTCTGGCACTAAGATTTATTCACAAAGAATACCCAGAGAAGGAGTGGCTGCATATATACACTGATGGATCAGCAACACCAGGAGAAGGGAATGCAGGTGCAGGAATACACAGTAGAGAGTTTGAGGAATCATTCCCAGCAGGATCAAATGGTAGTAACTTTGATGGGGAGATGAGAGCAATAAGCAAAGCGTTGGAGAAGATTGAATACTTTAGAGAAAGGAAGGTGGTGATACTAACAGACTCAAGAGCATCTATCCAGGCTATAGTGAGTAGAGAAGAAACAGAAGCAGAAATAAGAAACTGCAAGATAAGAATCCTGAGGTTGATGAATGCAGGTAACACAGTTATGCTACAATGGATACCGGCACACTGCGGCATAAACGGAAACGAGAAGGCTGATTTCCTCGCTAAAATGGGAAGTGGAACCAAGCAATTCATAAACAACATTTCATACAGATCGGCTAAATCCCATCTGAAAGCAGCCAGCAACTCGGAGGTAAAGAAAGCATGGAAGGAGAAAGGCAAGAATAAAATGTGGAGTGAGCTAGTTAAAACAAGGAAAGGAGGAAATGAGAGGACAAACCATTATAAAAGAAGAACTGCAACAGCACAGTTTAGACTAGATACCGGCCATGACTTGCTAGCAAAGCACTTACACAGAATAGGTGTGATGGAGAGCAGCATGTGTAAGCTCTGTGGTGAAGGAATACAGGACAGACAACATCTATTGAGATGCGCTACATTGAAGGGACACTATGGGGAGATGCCAGGGGGTATGGACAGGAGGGAACAGGAGTCCTATCTTTACTGGTTGTCAAGACACATGATGACATAAATATGTCGATGTGGGCATAAGAGAAGAAGAAGAAGAAGAAGAGTACAACATATTAAGATAATTTTGACTGATGTGGCCAATTCTTTCAGATGACATACTTTCTATTATAGCGTCACCTATAACCATCACATTTGGTGAATCATTTAGCCTGTCCAAACACAAGTCTAGTTCCTGAATAAAATTAGTTGGATTTGTTGATGGGGAGCGATACAGTGCTAGGATTGAGAAAGCCTCATTGCTTAGAGTGAACTTTAGCAATACACCATTTGCCAATTGAAAGTCATATGCAGGAGTAAATAATGGGTTTGGGATACTTGAATTTATAGAGTGTAAATCATTATCCCATCAAACTTGTTAAAAGGGGCGGAATATATCTCCTGTTATATTGGGGGATTTCGAATGGGGTGTCCATGCACAATTGAATTTCGGTTAATATTTAGACATCAAAGGTAAAGTCCAACTGCGATAGCAGAATTAAAAACTGGTCAAAATTTTTGTTTATACTACGGATATTAATATGCAGAATACCCGCACTATTTAACTTTAGACAGTGATTAACTTTGTGCGGAGAAACTAGAGAGTGGGTATCTATTGACAAACTACTACAATATCTTTCAATTAGATCCGTACTATGAGCTTCCATTTGAATACACAAAATAAACTATAGAATTTATACACTGCAATCACAAACAAACAGAAAGTAAATATTACTAATGTATATACTAATGTCTATGACGAGATTGTTACAGCTCTTTGCGTTTATACACCGTCACCACAATAAACAGTATGTAAATATTATGTATAATATGCTCACTGATGAATCTACGATAACGGAACATCACTTGGTTTCATGACTCATATCACTGGCGAGTTCTCGTCTTTGCGTAAAAAGACCCGACCTCCCTTATACCACGCATACTTATAGTACTTAATTTGACGTTTAGCATTCCTCGCCAACCAAAACAAATTCCTATTCGTTGCTGTCAAATGTTTGTTGACGTATACAGTGTAATCGTCGTCAAAGCCTAGTTCCTTTGTAGTCAAATCCTCTTTTTTTTTTTTTTTACCACGGAGAATATCGTCTTTAGTTTGACGGGAGTAGAATTTCACCACAACACCACACTGTCTTTTTCTATCACTTTTTCACTTTTTTACTTTTTTCAAGTCCATGACAGTACTCGCGGGATGTAATCGCGGTCAATTGTGACGCCTAGAGAGTCAGCTATGCTAGCAACAATACTGTACGTGTCTTCATTCATATCTTTAGGAATTCCGTTAAAAACCAAGTTATAGTTAATAGAGTACTGCTCAAGGTCATTAATTTTAGTTTTCAGGTCTTCGTTTTGGGTCCAAAGTCGGACGTTAATGGCTAAAGGTGGAACCAGATAGCCTAAGCTGGCGGTCGTCAAGGTCAAGCGAGAACACGCTCGCCAACGTTGGCAATTAAAACACAATTAGGGTCTACCGTATTTGGTCATGTTATCGTGATATGTCATCAACATTTTATAAGCTGTGCATAAAGTCGTTTGTCCCACAGAGTCAGTATTTTAACGAAATAATGATTCAAGTAATTATGATTACGAAAGTGTTTTTTTGCCTTTGGTGTGTCCAAAGTTCCAGCTGTTTATAATGCCAACCTTGCCAGATGTGATGTCAATGTTTAGGAGCATCAAAATGTCATGATTTTATTCGTATACTTTACAAATACTTTATTTTTGGGATTAGGCAAGGCTTGACTTTGAAATAGAAGTGTTTTTCTTCGAAAGCAGTTTCAGAGACAGTTATTTTATTTACTTTTTGCCGATCCTGTGGCCATAGTGCGTGGACGACAGTGCTGCGATCCCTCGGCGACCGCCACCTTAACAGGTTGCACATAATAAGCTCACCTGTCAACCAGACAGCCATCTTGAAAAATATTTGAGCTACAAATTGCTCCCATGGATCTACTTTAACATGCAAACTGCCCTTTTCAAGATGGCTTCAAATTGTCATGGAAGTGGCCATTGACTGGGGATCTAGCCTGCTATAGATGTTAAATATCATTGCCTACATAGGCCTAACCTAATTTGACTAGGGGCTTGGGCTACTGAGGTTGTAATTTTGTACCGGTGGCTGTACGAGCTAGGCCTAGGACTTGACGTTCCCCAGTACATTCTCCTCATATGATACCAATGGTTGTATTTTGTACAAGTCTAGGCCTACTGGTTCTGTTATAAATTATCTTTTTATCTTATAATTTTCATTATCGTTTGCCACGTCCAACTCTGTGTTGAGTTGGCATTGAATATATTATTGATGTCATGACATATGCGGTAACCTAGTTGTCACAGTTCTCTATAAGAGCGTGCAATTCCTCCAAGCTAGTTACTATTACCTATTATATAATGCAATGGATTCTTGAAAGTAGGCCTACTAGCAATACCATTGTAGATCATCTGGTCCAAGTAGAGATGTAAAATTACCGGTAATTTAAAAATCAGTAAATTACCGGTAATATTACCGGTAATATTACGAAAAATTGGTAAAATTGAAAAAAAAAAATCTTGGAAATCTGAAATTGAAAACTAAACATAACATTGACAAAGTATATTCTCTGCTATGCCTATGCTTAGGTCTCGTTTCATTTCATTTTATTAGCAATCATTTACACTTGTACAGATCCACACACCCAAGTGGTGGCAAGTTTAGATGTTGTCAACAATAGTACAGACTACTCTTATTATATTGTATGCACATTAAGTTAGGGTTTTAAGTAAGAGTATAATACAGGAAAAATAATATATATATATAAAAAAGTATGAGCTTGTTATTCTGTCAACGTACTCAATTTTTATCCTTGAGGCCATAGAATTCTGTCAATGAATAAAATTCTTGATTTATAAGCCTCATTCTTAAAACAGCTTTCCCCAATTTTAGTTTAATTCTGTCAGGCAGTCGGTTAAATACTTGGACACCTGCCTGTACAGGGTCGTCCTCTCCTAGTCTAAGCCTAATAAAATGGCTGTGTAAGTCCTCTCTCTGCCTTGTATTATGGTGGTGAACACTACTATTCCTTTCAAAATATTGTGGATTGTTGTTGACAAACATAGCCACATCCAAAATGTAGAGACAAGTTACTGTCAATATCCCTAGTGATCTAAATTTATTCCTGCATGATGCTCTGTTATGTAGTTTGGCGAGAATTTGGACTGCCCTTTTCTGAATCCTAAAAATATAATTATAGATGTTGCATTCCCCCAAAACAAAATGCCATATTGTATTATAGATTGGCAGAACGAGAAATACACCATCCTAACCACGTTCGGGTTACAACGCTTAGTTACACTACTTAACACAAAGCATGCTGTGCTTAATTTACCACACACCTTCTGAACATGCTCTGCCCACTTTAATTTATAATCCACCCTCAATCCCAAAAAAGCTGCATGTTCCACTGGAGTAAAAGTTTCCCCTTCATACTGAAATGATCCCTGTGATAGGTTCCCTTTCATCTGAAAAGCTAATATATATATCTGGGTTTTTAAACAGTCAAGTTTTAATTTGTTAGCCTCAATTGAATATTGCAAATGAAATAGTAGGTAGTTCCTGTCTGTCTACCCGTTTCATGCTACCAGTAAGTAATTAAGAAAAAATATTCACAGCCATATTTATTCAGTTCTAGGCAGTTGTTGTACAGATGGATGGAGTCACGTGGAGGCATAGTAACGTTCATTTAATTTTTAAATTTTTATATATATTTATTCTGTAGAAAACAGAGATGTGCTGGGCCACGGCTGTCGAGAAGACCGGGTAAAATAAAATACATATTACATACCTGCCAAGTTTTACGAATTATTCGTAAAATTTACGAAAAACGGTAGTCATTTACGATTTTACAATTGCCCTGTCAATTTTACGAATTTTTCAATTTTCAATTTTTTTTTTTTTTTTTTTTTAAACGTTATTTTATATTTAAAACTGGCACGCCGTGAGATTTCACGTTTCTTGCCTTCCTTGGTATGTGCAACCCCCTCCCCCTCACGGCCCGCCCGCCCTACCCCCTCCATCGAACATGCCGAGAAAAAAAAGAATGATTAAAGTGTCCCCAAAACTCACTAAAACGCACCAAATTGCACCAAGATTGAAAAAAAAAATCCGGGGGGCAAGCCCCCCAGACCCCCTACTTTGCTGGGGCGAGCCGCCCCCCAGGCCCCCCGGTTGCCCACGCCACCTCGTTTGCCCCTTAAAAGTCTGTTTGAGGACTTTTACGAATTTGGGAATTCAAAACTTGGCAGGTATGATATTATTATGCAGACAGTAGACCGTGATGAAACGATAGACCTTCAACAAGTCATGGCTAACCAAAAACGTAAACATTTGTCTACCCGCAACCAACGAAATTGTGTTATATTTATGTGGGACTGCTTTTACTTTTTTTTATTGGTTAGTACGGATTGATGTTGAAAGTGATATGGAAAAGGTTATTGAAAATTCTAGTAGTTCTGATTCGCCGTTAAAGGAATTATCTCATCTTGGTAGCACTTCATAGCATATCTTGAACCATTCAATTTCACGGAAATAGATCTTAGATGCAGCTTGATCGGACATCTGGTTGCTAAGTAAATAGAGTTTTAAAATATCACTGCACGAAAACTAGTGGCCTAAAAATGACGTCACTGTACGGCCACTCATCGAGTCGACCCGAGCGTGTAGCCGGTCCGCGGCCGGCTCGCGTTACGAAGTGCTCGGCTTTCAAGACCCAATCAGTCGATTTCTCGCAGCTGTGCGTTTCGTTTGTAGAGCACCAATTATGATGAAGATGATGATATGATGATGATGATGATGAGTTATTATCAGTTATGATGATTATGATGAAGTATAGCGAGTATACCACGTGCTTCTATTCCTTCGTATGGATAGTGAACACGCTTTGGAAGATACTTGAGTCTTTCTTTGTGGTAAGATTCTAGGGCACCTGTGTAAAACATGTTATTTTGTATGTCAAATTCACATTACATTATGATCTAGGTACCAAATATGAAACATTTATTGATATATACGTTTTAGCAGTACGTTCATGCAGCAATATAATATTCATGTTGTGACTGTGTGATATGTGTGTTTGTGCGTGTTTGGGGGGGGGGGGGTTGGCATCTCACCCTATCGTCATCTGTGTTTTCTTTATTAGAAATGGTACGTATTTGTTTGAATACGAGTGCGTTGGTAAGTGCGTGGAAAGAAGTATCCTCAAGTATCGCATAACTTATCACGTATACAACACAGATTGCGCGCTGGGTGTTTACGACCGCTCAGATAATGTGAGTGCGAGCTTGTGTCATGTACAGTCGTGTTAGGAAGGTTCTATTTCTAATGTGATTGTCTGCTAGATGGTTTGGGGCTTAAGTTGGGTGAAACTCGCGCACAACGCTCTTCTATAAAGAATGACTGTTTATTATCATTGATTTTGAATGATTCTACATATGATGGTTATTGCATATACATGCATTTGCTCACAATATTAGGACAAAATGTGCACGGAAAAATATAAAATAAATATTTTTTATGAAAAATAAAGACAAGTATGACAATAGTTGCTGGTATGCTTATGATAACTTATCACAGTTTGGAAACCGATGAAATGATAGTGTTTGTGTATTTATTTTCTATATTATTATTTTATTCACCTGCAC
>JAMZAV010004158.1:0-39495 GCA_024449915.1 Sweltsa coloradensis
TTTTCTTAGCAAGCCTACCAAAGGGTTAGGTTTTTCTTCCCCTGCCAAAGAGTCATAGAACAATCCTGCAATTACTCACAATAAGCATCCTCTCCAATACTGGATGATCCATCATTAGGCGCCTAGTATTAAAATCCTTCATAGCGTCTGTCTTACATCTGTGTATAAAACAATTTATAAGAATGTATAGACACAATAGACGTACCACGTACCACATAAATCCACCTCTCTTCATTTTGATGTAAATGATTACCTTCTTACGTTGTATTCAGCAAATATTTTTCCAGCTGTCAAAAAAACTAATTTATCAAAACAGAAGCCTAAAATGCATTTTGGCAATTCGTTGTCACGGTTTCGCAGTAAAAACATCCAGTTGAAAAAGCAATTTCAAACTTCACTTTTAAAATCATTATAACTAAGTGTAATACAAATATGATTTACTCCTAATAATACCACACGATATTACTTTTACACTGAATCTATTAATGCCACATTCAAATAAAACAATAAACTCATTCTATAAGAAAATGCGAATAACGAGAAGAGCACTGATGTTTACCTTATGTTTTAAAATCACCGCCTTTGTTTGAAAAAAAATCAAAAAAAAAAAAAAAAGTTTGATATTGTTTCGTTAGTTTGATTTTGTAAGAATGTCAGATTGTCAATTGCATTTTGTCAGGTTGTTAGTTTTAGTCATTTTCATTATGTAAGTTTGCCATTTTGTCAGATTTTTATTTTCACAATTTAAAGTTTCATTTTGTTAACTTGCTAGTTTTCGTCAGTTTGATATTATAAGAATGTCAGATTGTCAATTGCATTTTGTCAGGTTGTTAGTTTTAGACATTTTCATACTCTTAGTTTGTCATTTTGTCAGATTTTCATTTTCACAGTTTAAATGTTTCATTTTGTTAATTTGCTAGGTTTTCGTCAGTTTGGATTTTCTAAGAATGTCAGATTGTCAATTGCATTTTGTCAGGTTGTTAGTTTTAGTCATTTTCATATTGTAAGTTTGTATTTTTGTCAGTTTTTCATTTTCACAGTTTTTAAAGTTTCATTTTGTTAACTTGCTAGTTTTCGTCAGTTTAATATTGTAATATTGTCAGTTTGTCAATAACATTTTGTCAGTTTGTTAGTTTTAGTCATTTTCATATTGTAAGTTTTTCATTTTCACAGTTTATTTTGTCAATTTGCTAGTTTTCGTCAGTTTGATTTTGTAAGAATGTCAGATTGTCAATTGCATTTTGTCAGGTTGTTAGTTTTAGTCATTTTCATTATGTAAGTTTGTCATTTTGTCAGATTATTATTTTCACAGTTTTAAAGTTTCATTTTGTTAACTTGCTAGTTTTCGACAGTTTGATATTGTAAGAATGTCAGATTGTCAATTGCATTTTGTCAGGTTGTTAGTTTTAGTCATTTTCATTATGTAAGTTTGCCATTTTGTCAGATTTTTATTTTCACAATTTAAAGTTTCATTTTGTTAACTTGCTAGTTTTCGTCAGTTTGATATTATAATATTGTCAGTTTGTCAATATAATTTTGTCAGTTTGCTTGTTTTAGTCATTTTCAAATTGTCAGTTTTTCATTTTGTCAATTTTCATTTTCACAGTTTAAATGTTTCATTTTGTTAATTTGCTAGGTTTTCGTCAGTTTGATATTGTAATATTGTCAGATTGTCAATAACATTTTGTCAGTTTGTTAGTTTAAGTCATTTTCATTATTGTAAGTTTGTAATTTTGTCAGATTTTAATTTTCACAGTTTGACAGTATCATTTTGTTAATTTGCTAGTTTTCATCAGTTGTATTTTCTAAGAATGACAGATTGTCAATTGCATTTTGTCAGGTTGTTAGTTTTATTCATTTTCATTATGTAAGTTTGTTATTTTGTCAGATTTTCATTTTCACAGTTTGACAGTTTCATTTTGTTAATTTGCTAGGTTTTCGTCAGTTTGATATTGTAATATTGTCAGTTTGTCTTCATTTTGTCAGTTTGCTTGTTTTAGTCATTTTCAAATTGTAAGGTTTTCATTTTAGTTTTATTTTGTCAATTTGCTAGTTTTCGTCTGTTGTATTTTCTAAGAATGTCAGATTGTCAATTGCATTTTGTTAGGTTGTTAGTTTTAGTCATTTTCATATTGTAAGTTTGTATTTTTGTCAGTTATTCATTTTCACAGTTTGACAGTTTCATTTTGTTAATTTGCTAGTTTTCGTTAGTTTAATATTGTAATATTGTCAGTTTGTCAATAACATTGTGTCAGTTTGCTTGTTTTAGTCATTTTCAAATTGTAAGTTTTTCATTTTCACAGTTTCATTTTGTCAATTTGCTAGTTTTCATTAGTTTGATTTTGTAAGAATGTCAGATTGTCAATTGCATTTTGTCAGGTTGTTAGTTTTAGTCATTTTCGATATTGTAAGTTTGTCATTTTGTCAGATTATTATTTTCACAGTTTTATTTTGTCAATTTGCTAGTTTTCGTTAGTTTGATTTTGTAAGAATGTCAGATTGTCAATTGCATTTTGTCAGGTTGTTAGTTTTAGTCATTTTCATTATGTAAGTTTGCCATTTTGTCAGATTTTTATTTTCACAATTTAAAGTTTCATTTTGTTAACTTGCTAGTTTTCGTCAGTTTGATATTATAATATTGTCAGTTTGTCAATAACATTTTGTCAGTTTGCTTGTTTTAGTCATTTTCAAATTGTAAGTTTTTCATTTTCACAGTTTCATTTTGTCAATTTGATAGTTTTCGTCAGTTGTATTTTCTAAGAATGTCAGATTGTCAATTGCATTTTGTTAGGTTGTTAGTTTTAGTCATTTTCATATTGTAAGTTTGTATTTTTGTCAGTTATTCATTTTCACAGTTTGACAGTTTCATTTTGTTAATTTGCTAGGTTTTCGTCAGTTTGATATTGTAATATTGTCAGTTTGTCAATTGCATTTTGTCAGTTTGTTAGTTTTAGTCATTTTCATTATGTAAGTTTGTCATTTTGTCAGATTATTATTTTCACAGTTTTAAAGTTTCATTTTGTTAACTTGCTAGTTTTCGACAGTTTGATATTGTAATATTGTCAGTTTGTAAATAACATTTTGTCAGTTTGCTTGTTTTAGTCATTTTCATATTGTAAATTTGCCATTTTGTCAGATTTTCATTTTTACAGTTTGACAGTTTCATTTTGTAATTTGCTGTTTTCGTCAGTTTGATTTTGTAAGAATGTCAGTTGTCAATTGCTTTTTGTAAGGTTGTTAGTTTTTGTCATTTTCAATTGTAAGTTTTTCATTTTCACAGTTTCATTTTGTCAATTTGCTAGTATTCGTCAGTTTGATTTTGTAAGAATGTCAGATTGTCAATTGCATTTTGTTAGGTTGTTAGTTTTAGTCATTTTCATATTGTAAGTTTGTATTTTTGTCAGTTTTTCATTTTCACAGTTTGACAGTTTCATTTTGTTAATTTGCTAGTATTCATCAGTTTGATTTTGTAAGAATGTAAGATTGTCAATTGCATTTTGTCCAGTGTTGTTAGTTTTAGTCATTTTCATATGTAATTTTTGTCATATCTAATTTTGTCAATTTTTCATTTGGCACAGTTTGTTAATTTGCTAGTTTTCGTCAGTATTGATTTGTAATGATTGTCAATTCTGTCAATCACATGTTTGGTCATTTTTGCTTTGTTTTGAAGTCCATTGTTCATATGTACGTTTTCATTTTTCACAGTTTTATTTTGTCTATTTGCTAGTTTTCGTCTGTTGTATTTTCTAAGAATGAAGATTGTCCAAGTGCATTTTGTCATGTTGTTAGTTTTATCATTTTTCATTATGTAAGTTTGTTATTTTGTCAGGATTTGCATTTTCACTATGTTTAAGTTTCCATTTTGTTAACAGGATTATAACCACCCGTAGAACTAATTGTTGAAATTTACAGATTCTTGCGGGTGAAGGACGGGGGAGGGAAAGCGTGAAACATTTTTTCCACTTCGACATTTTTCGGCATACAAATATGGCACTAGCCGCCAGCCGCGAGAGGGTACTGCACAGATAAGAACAGCTCGACTGAGTACAATTAATGTCACGATCGCTACAACGACGAATATTCAAGCCAATGTCACCTCATTGGCCACAAACCTGCATGATGCAAAGATGGATATTCTAGCAAGTATTCTATCTCACCTTCATCCTTATGTTTGTTTTCTGTATTTTTATTGGGAGTTGTAATTGGAAATGAATAATATAGTATTTGATATCATATTTAATCTTTGATATTGACACGGTAATGGGTAAGTTATCCAATTTGTGTCACTCTAAAGAAACAGAATGAACGTAATGCATATTTATATTGGCTATCTTGAGCTTCGTAGGATGAAAAAGCTCCTACATGAATGACTGTAAGAATTTGATAGTAAATGTCGCGGTTAGATAAACTAAATGAAACATAAAAATGCAATGTTATTATACAAAGAAACTCGCATTAATTTGTATTTGTGCAATAATTAGGGGCTGCTCAGCCTAATAAAATATATAGATATTTTTTCTGCGAATTACACCACGGCAGGTCTTACAAGTATGGTACCCAACCGGACAAGAGTCCGATACACACACTAAGCTGAATGTCCTAGCAAGGTAGTAGTGTAATGTAGAAGATTAATCATAATCACCACGTATTGTACCGAATACACTTTACCCCAACAGGGGCGCATCTCAAGAATAAATTATGAATCAGAGTATTTTTGCTAGAGTTATTATGCAGACGATTATACATAATTATATTTTGTCGCAAGTCGCCGCATAAATTCCGACACTGACATTGGTACGTACAGAGCTTTCCCGACGCAGCGCCGACGATGTATCATTAGTACCACCACATTAGACGAGAAGGCAGGGTCAAAGCTAGGAAGTCCAAATTGTGAGGGAAACTTGAGTGTGCGAGGTGGTATGTGTGTGTTATGTTTAATTTGAGTAACCACAGTTCACACCGTTTATTGGCACATAGGATAAGAGGCGGCTGTGGGTCCGAACGTTGGGTGGGCGTTGGTGGACGTAGATATCTCATTGGGATGTAGGGAAATTATAATAGATGGTGGGATATATTAATATATATGATAAAATATAGTAATTAAATTTTTATCGATTCATATTATGAAGTGAATTTATTTCCTTTAGAGCAAAGCAGCTGAAACTCAAATGTGTATTGTGTGGCTCTTTGGTAATGTTGTTAGAAATCTCTGCTTCCAATACAGAGAGGTCCATGGTTCGATTCCCGTTAAGTCAGAAGGTTTTAACTGCTGAGTTTAGGCAACGGTGCCGTTTCAGCCGTCCTAGCAACGAGGCACATAATAAATTTAAGTTGTTTCTGAATCGGCCTTGTTGATTCTGGAGCGTTTGATCCGCGGGCGCACTGTCCATACCTACTGTTACTAATTTCCTATATTAAAAAATATTGATCTTTGGAATGGTTATCGCTCACTCGTCGGATTACGTCGGGCTGCAGGGATTGGATTGATCGCTTTAGGTTTATGGTCCCCCATGAAAATCCGTTTATTATATGACTGAGTGGTAGACGAAATATTAATTTATTTATTTATTATATGCTACGCTTATGACGCTCACTTCCATCAAATATAGCCCTACCTCAGAACGTTAATTCCTGGTAAACAAAGTTATTTTACCCCTCACAAAGATATATAACGTATTTTCACATTAAGGAATTGACGACATTCGACAGAAATATTAATTTTAAAAAATAAATTATACCAGATACACAGATAACCAATAAAAAGTTAGTTTCATTTGAAGACTCGGATACACAAAAATACATCAAATATCGCAACAAAATACAGCAAACAATCTAAAAATCCTCGTAGTTTTATTATATGCGTCACACATAGGCAAGGTGTTACACTGGTGATTGGCTTATTACCACTTATTTTATCAGAAGACTTCGAGAATTTCTTTTATTTACACATGTGCACACATAGAATGATAATCATTGAGTTCAATATGAACATTCCGTACCGTCGTACACTCGCGACGAAATACGTTAGTAATGTGGATGTTTGACATAAACTTTAACATCGCTCGCCTCTAGTGTCTACTATACATATAAACCAGGGAACAATATTTTTATTTTTTTTTTTAAAAACGGAGAAACTAAAGATATGTAATGTGATCATGTTCCGTTTCATTCTGTTTTGTTCTTTGAATTCTTCCGCCACACTTTGCAAGTGCATGTCACCCACGCAATGAAATAGGATTAACTGCATTGCAAACTACGTTGTAGGTTTTCTACTTTAGCGATGATTTAGTTGTCTTTGATTTTTAATTGCTTGGACAAACAGTTTTTGCAAAATTAAAGTAAAATGAAATCACATTCGAATATAAGTTTCCAAGGTTTAATCGAGACGTTGGTACATTGGCAGAATAACAATCCCCACGGTGCCGGAATAAAATTATTATTCATTATAATTCATATTTTAATAATCAAATATTTCTATACATATAACTTATCCAAGCATGCAATTGATTTGGTACTATACCCGGAAACGAATATTAAACTTTTTTTTAAAAACTTTTTAATGATCTGAACAATTCTTGGAAACATCAGGTGCCTTAGCGATCAATATCATGTAATGTTGGTAATATACTCCCACGTCCCACTCGCAGGGGAAACATGACCTAGTACGAGAAATAAAGAAGTAATTACATCAGATAAACAACAAATGAATTGACATGTGGATGTATCTTCCCTAGTTCGTAAAGTACGGATGAACTGCAATTGAGGTACACTCAGAGTGGTTTTAATAAATTGCCGCCACAAGCTTCTATGTATGATAATTATTTAATCGTTCTGGTAATCAAACAATTGATGACAATGAGGGTTTTACTAAAAAACAAATCATAATTGCCAAACATGCCATTTTGCATGTAAAAGATGTAATTTTCATTGACGGAACTTCAATATAAAGCGATCTCGAACCGACGACGCCATGATTGGCGAAATAATCGACATTTTTAACATCCTATAGTTCACAGATTACATGATTCCATCCGCGGAATGAGTCGACTAAGACCTAACTACTTCGGAACAACTAATTTACAACTTGTTGTTGTGTGCTGTCGTTGCTAAGACGGTTCAAAGCCCACTCTCAGTGGAATGTAAATGCGATACCCTTCATAGATTAATGGGTGGATTCAAGTCGGGAATCGAACCAGCGACCCTTCCTGCTATGGAAGCAGGGACGCTATCCTTTGGACCAACAAGCCACAAGCATTATTGGCAGACGTGCTTGCCCCCAAGCAATAAAATGAAAAATATTCCTGTAATAATAATTCAATCATTACGTAGTGGCATGGGTGATGTCTGTCCTATGGATTGAACCCCGGGTTGGAATCCCTTCGAGACTGTATCCTGATGAAGGTTTTTTTTTTTTTTTTTTGTTTTTGTTTTTTTTTTTTCGAGCTTTTCCTCAGTCGCTATGCGAATGCAAGGGATTGAATAGCCCTCGGATTATTTTAATTATCCTTTCCGCAAACTCCCTATTTAGTCACCAGAAGAGGGTCACACGTTAATCTCATGTGTATATCCTACAGCGGGCATCCTACAAAAATGTATTATATTTATGGGTATGACCGGTCGAAAGGCCGACTACCGTGCGTTAAGCAAACGATGTGTATTTTCTTTATCGTGCTGAAAGAACGCTACACGATATCTAAAAAATAGAATAAAGGTTCTGTTTGCGTACTATTAATTACATAGACTATACAATCGTAAACATATTTGCGTAGTTCTTACACAACGCGGGTAATTCTGCGTAGATTGGTTAATGGGGAGCACTACAAACCTTCATTGCGGAGATCAAATTATAATCTACTAATTAAAGAACGCGATATACTATTATTTAGGCCAGTCTGAAATTTCTGATTTAGTCCGCGTTCGCCAGTCTCGCACATGGGACGCTGGCGAATTCCACTAGCAGGACGCGGATTCGAATCCCGCCACAAGGCATAGGTTATCTGTAATTTGTTATTCACTCTCGTCTATCACCACTCATAGTCCGAATGCATGATGTCAATAAAACGTGACGTTGACCAACCATATCATCATCATTAATTTCTGGTAAGCGATATTATGAATTCTTCAACGATTGGTAAAAAACTGCAAGCAACCTCAAAAATAGCAGATTGTGTTTATGTAATCTGATACAAGAACTCCGTGTCCAGATCCCCCTACATTACTCCCCTACTTGCTTGCGACGTAGATCACATCGAATTTTCACAAGGGAGCGCACACCAAATGGAGCCAAAAGTTGGTGCTTTGGCAAGGCCACGTTCGTACTTTTCAAACTAATGTGACGGCTACGGGAATTTATTCTGCTGCCCTCGGCTTAGGAATATTCTCCAAAAACTCTCCAAAAAAATCCTAGTAATTATACTGAGCTCATTAGTTTCGCACAGTAAAAATTAAAATATAATTACAAAAAGAATCTCACCCTAAATTAGCAATTAAATTGGATATCACATTAAACTCTACTTCAGCTCCTACCTTAAACTGTCCCGTGGATGGGAGATGTCCCTTGACGGCCTCAGCAGTCTGCGCGCGCCGGCAACAATGCCTATAGTCTATGGTATGAGGAATGGGATTGTTGGGAATGCCAAACTACAAGAATACTGCATTTGTAGGTTTGAACAATGCCTGTTCATGGTTAAAGTGATAATATTGAACATTTGTAAATGATGATACAAATAGTTCCATTTCCTACCTACCTACGAGGCTCGTTATTCCTATCTGTTGCGATTAAAACTAAACAGACATTTATGACATGTTATGATAATTCCTTTAAATTACAAATAAAACAACTGATAATTAATAAAGAAAACGGTCTTATGACAGGTCCTTATTCCTTCTGCCGTTGTATGTCATAATCCGTTTATGGGGGGGGGTTGATTTTAACGATGCGATGATGTAATTAGAGTGATTTTTTTTTAGACGCACAATTCACTATTGACATCACATCTTGATGCACAAGGATTATTGCTGTCTTGATGCGTGTACGAGTGATATGGGAGGGCTTTTGTGGTGTATCAGTGTCTACTGGCTGGCGTAATCCTGGGCTGTCAGTACCCCCCTCTGCTCAAACGATTGGATCCCCCTTTAAGACGAGTATCTTGGCCTGGGGATGCAGTTCAATTTATAATTCACTTATAAATGGCGTATACTTGCCTATTGAATGTGTAGATGACGTTGAAGAATTAATTGTTCTTTTATTATGACGGTTTTTTATAACTATGATGATTTTGTTGCTGTCCGTGGACGCCGTGTTGTTAGATACGATACAATTATTGGTAATGCACTTCTACTGTTGTGACAGTACCAGTTTGGGTTTATAATTGCCGTTGGCAATAAACGTAAAAAAAGGAAAAACATAAACATTAATTTATTTTTCCCGTACATGAAACAGATTTTTTAACAGTGGGGACACTTTGATAACTATTGCGATAAAAAACTGATACACTGTTACTTATTGCACCGTACATTGAAACAGATGTAGCAGTGACACTTTCCACGAATTATTAACCTTAAAAAACGGACACAATTTACATAAAGCCTCTCTTAGACTCTCTCACACTAATCACCAGACCTTCCGTAAATACCGGTTCGGTAACTACTCCGAATGTAGCCCCTATAAAATGTTACCAACGCGACCACATGCTCCGCAAGATGGCACTCGCCAGAGCCTCCATGTTCGACTCAATACGACCCTCGGGTCCAACACACCGAAAACGTCCACCCAAGGACTCCACACAACCACCACTGGCTTGAGAATCTCTCCGTTTTACCAAAATCCAACCCTGGCCTCTCATGAACACAGTCATCGCCCCTCAGGTTCCACGGAACTGGCCAATTAAATACTCTCTCCTACTCAACTTGAGATCCCTCAACCCATAAGAAAAATGCGTGGACTTATGCCCTTTGTGTAGGAATCAAGTTAACTCGACCCTTATTATAGGTCTAAAACTAGCTCCAACCTGCGTCGCATTGCAATACCACGAAGTGAGATTAAATCAGCAAAATAGGCCAACACTGCGCTTGACTGAACTAATCTCCTGGACTGAACGTCTCCAAGCCTGCCCAGCTACACGGCAAGTCCTTTATCTAGACTCAGACAACTGTCTCCAGCGAGCATCTCGCCTTTTCACTCGTTTCTATGAAAACAATTATTTATGGTGAACTACGTGCTTGGTCGACTGTTTCCCAGCAAAAATAAGCTTCGATCTGGCTTTTAAAACCTTGAACCTGGCCTTCGATGCATCTAGAAAAATCTCCAGTTGTGAAGATGTTCCTAACTAAATCAATATTAATTAGAATTAATATTGACTACCAAGTGAAATGATACTTTAATTAAATTAATGAAATTAGACGGCAGTGGAATATTAATTACCAATTATAATTAAAGTTGACATGCAAATATTATTATGCAAATCTAGAAAAATGAGTTGATATGCAAATTCCATATTGAAAATATATATCTTCAAAGGTTTGAAGTAGCCTACACCCCTTGGCCTTGACACTACGTCTACATTTTTCGTCGCGATTTCAATAAAGTTTTTTTATTTTACTCAGAAATGAACTGTTATTCTACGTACATAGCCTGATTTTGCAAGTTTCGCTCCTCTTTGGTCAAACAAGGGCAGTAAACTTTGACCGGAAATGAACATTTTCTATGGACTTTGAGGACTCATGGGAGAAATGTTTTGACTTAAATGAACAAAAGGGCTATGTACGAGAAATAAGAATTTAGTTATCTATCGGAGGAAAAAAACAGAATGAAAATATAATGATTTCCCTGTCCGTAGTTTGAAAAGTACGAAAGTACTGCACATGGCACGATCGGAGTGGTATTTAAATCGCACCCAAGCCTCTTTTTCGTCAGTTTGATATTGTAATATTGTCAGTTTGTCAATAACATTTTGTCAGATTGTTAGTTTTAGTCATTTTCATTATGTAAGTTTGTCATTTTGTCAGATTTTTATTTTCACAGTTTGACAGTTTCATTTTGTTAATTTGCTAGGTTTTCGTCAGTTTGATATTGTAATATTGTCAGTTTGTCAATTGCATTTTGTCAGGTTGCTTGTTTTAGTCATTTTCAAATTGTCAGTTTTTTATTTTCACAGTTCATTTTGTCAATTTGCTAGTTTTCGACAGTTTGATATTGTAAGAATGTCAGATTGTCAATTGCATTTTGTCAGGTTGTTAGTTTTAGTCATTTTCATACTCTTAGTTTTCTTTTGTCAATTTTTTTATTTCACATTTTTAATTTGTTGTTTTCGTCATTTGATATTTTATTTGCATTTTTTCAATAAATTTTGTCAGTTTGCTTGTTTTGGTCATTTTCAAATTGTAAGGTTTTATATTTTCACAGTTTTTTTGTCAATTTTTCTAGTTTTCGTCTGTTTTTTTTCTAAGAATGTCAGATTGTCAAATTTCATTTTGTTAGGTTTTAGTTTTTTTTTCCTTTTCATATTGTAATTTTTATTTTTTCATTATTCATTTTCACAGTTTGACGTTTCATTTGTTAATTTGCTGGTTTTTGTCAGTTTGATATTGTAATTTGTCATTTGTCAAAAAAATTTTGTCAGTTTGCTTGTTTTGTCATTTTCAAAATTGTCAAATTTTTTTTTTTTACATTTCATTTTTTTCATTTGCTGTTTTGTTATTTGTTTTGTAAAAATGTCAGATTGTCATTTCTTTTGTCAGGTTGTTAGTTTTAGTCATTTTTTATTATGTGTTTTCATTTTTTCAGATTTTTTATTTTCACAGTTTTAAGTTTCATTTTGTTAACTTTCTAGTTTTTGTCAGTTTAATATTGTAATATTGCAGTTTTTTCAATAAATTGTGTCTTTGCTTGTTTTAGTCTTTTCAAAATTTAAGTTTTTTCATTTTTCACATTTCTTTTTTCAATTTGCTATTTTTTTTAGTATGATTTTTTAAAAATGTCAGATGTCAATTGCATTTTGCAGGTGTTATTTTTTAGTCTTTTTATATTGTAGTTTGCATTTTGTAATTTTCACTTTCCCCCATTTTTTTTAAATTTTCTAGTTTTGTCAGTTTGATATTTTTATATTGTAAGTTTTTCAAAAACATTTTGTCGTTTTTCTTGTTAAAATCATTTTCAAAATTTTAAATTTTCATTTACACAGTTTTATTTTGTCAATTTGCTACTTTTCGTAAAGTTTGATTTTGTAAGAATGTCAATTGTCAAATTTCATTTTTCAGGTTGTTATTTTTAGTCATTTGCATTATGTAAGTTTGTCATTTTTTTCAATTATTATTTTCACAGTTTTTAAAGTTTTATTTTGTTTAAATTGCTAGTTTTCGACATTTTAATTTTTTAAATTTGCAGTTTGTAAAAAACATTTTGTCATTTGCTTGTTTTAGTCTTTTTCAAATTGAAGTTTTTTTTTTTCCCAAAATTTTTTTTTGTCAAATTTTCTAGTTTTCGTCAGTTTGTTTTGTGAATGCAGATTGTAAAATTTATTTTTTCCGGTTTTAGTTTTAGTCATTTTCATATTGTAATTTGCCATTTTGGCAGATTTTTATTTTTACATCTTGACAGTTTCATTTTTTTAAAATTTGCTTGTTTTCGTCATTTGATATTGTGATATTTTCAGTCAAATTTTATTTTGTCAGTTTGCTTGTTTAAGTCAATTTTTTAAAAATTTTCAGTTTTTTCATTTCACAGTTTCATTTTGTCATTTGCTAGTTTTCGGGTTTGTTTTTTTGTAAGATGTCGGGTTGTCAATTTCTTTTGTCAGGTTTTTAGTTTTAGTCATTTTGTTATGTAAGTTTGCCATTTTTTCCCCATTTTTTTTTCACAATTTAAAGTTTCTTTTGTTACTTCTATTTTTATCAGTTTTTATTTATAAAATTGTCAGTTTGTCAAAAACATTTTTTCAGTTTTTTTTTTTTAGTCATTTTCAAAATTTTAATTTTTCATTTTCACAGTTTTTATTTTTTTAATTTGATAGTTTTCGTCATTTTTATTTTTTAAGAATGTCAGATTTCAATTGCATTTTGTCAGGGTTTTTAGTTTTTTTGACTTTTCATACTCTTATTTTTTCATTTTGTCGATTTTCTTTTCACAGTTTTTAAAGTTTTTTTGTTAACTTGCTGGTTTGTCATTTAAAATTTTTAATATTGTCGTTTGTCATAAAATTGTGTCAGTTTGCTTGTTTTAGTCATTTTCAAAATTTTAAAATTTTCATTTTCACAGTTTTCATTTTGTCAATTTGCTAGTTTTTATTAGTATGTTTTTTAAGAATGTCAGATTGTCATTCTTTTGTCGGTTGTTATTTTAGTCTTTTCCTATTGTAATTTTTCATTTTTGTCAGATTTTCACTTTCACATTTTGGGTTAAATTTTCTAGTTTTAAGTCAGTTTGATATTGTTATATTGTAAGTTTTCAAAAACATTTTGTCAGTTTGCATTTTAAAGTCATTTTCAAATTGTAAAGTTTTCATTTTCACATTTCATTTTGTCATTTGCTAGTTTTCGTCGTTTGTATTGTAATTTTGTCAGTTTGTCAATAAAATTTTTTTCTTTGCTTTTTTTAGTCTTTTCAAAATTTTCAGTTTTTTTATTTTCCCAGTTTCTTTTTCAATTTTTCATTTTTCGTAAATTTGATTTTTTTAAGAATGTCAATTGTCAATTTCTTTTGGTTGTTAGTTTTGCTTTTCATTTTGTAAGTTGTCATTTTTTCAGATTATTATTTTCACAGTTTTAAAATTTCATTTTTTAACGCTAGTTTTGACGTTTTTATATTGTAATATTGCATTTGTAAATAAAATTTTGTCAGTTTTCTTGTTTTAGTATTTTCAAAATTGGGAAGTTTTTATTTTTACGTTTCTTTTGTCATTTTCTATTTTTGTAGTTTGATTTTGTAAAATGTCAGATTGTAAATTTCATTTTGTCGGTTTTTAGTTTTAGTCTTTTCATATTGTAAAATTTTCCCTTTTGTCAGATTTTCATTTTTACTTTGACAGTTTCATTTTTTTAATTTGCTTGTTTTCGTCAGTTTGATTTGTGATATTAAGTCAAATTTATTTTGTCATTTGCTTGTTTAAATCATTTTTAAAATTTTCATTTTTTTTATTTTCACGTTTTTTTGTCAATTTTCTAGTTTTCGTTAGTTTGATTTTTTAAAATGTAGATTGTCAAATTGCTTTTTTCAGGTTGTTTGTTTTAGTATTTTTGTTATTAATTTTTTTTCCCTTTTGTCAATTTTTTTTTTTTTACAAAATTTAAATTTTTATTTTTTAAATTGCTATTTTCGTCAGTTTTTATATTATAAAATTGTCAGTTTGTCAAAATCATTTTGTCGTTTTTCTTGTTTTTTTCATTTTCAAATTGTAATTTTTCTTTTTACAGTTTCATTTTGTCATTTTTATAGTTTTCGTCATTTGATTTTGTAAGAATGTCAGATTTTCAAATTTCATTTTTTCAGGTTGTTTTTTTTAGACATTTTCATACTCTTTGTTTGTCATTTTTTCAATTTTCATTTTAATTTTTTTTTTTTTCTTTTTTTTCGTCAGTTTTATAATGTAAAATTGTCGTTTGTCAATATATTTTTTTCGTTTCTTGGTTTTAGTCATTTTTTAAAATTTTCATTTTTCATTTTTAATTTTTTTTGTCAATTTGCTTGTTTTCGTCGTTTGATTTTGTAAGAAAGTCAGATTCAATTGCTTTTTTTAAGGGTTTTTAGTTTTTGTTCATTTTCATATTGTAAAATTGTCATTTTGTCAGATTTTCATTTTCACAGTTTAAATGTTTCATTTTGAATTTTTCTAGGTTTTTGTCAGTTTTTATATTGTAAAATTGTCAGATTGTCAATACTTTTTTCATTTGCTTTTAAGTCATTTTCAATTGTAAAATTTTCATTTTCACAGTTTCTTTTTTCAATTTTCTGTTTTTCGTCATTTGATATTGTAATTTTGTCAGTTTTTCAAAAACATTTTGTCAGTTTTTCTTTTTTAGTCATTTTCAAATGTCTTTTTTCATTTTTTACGTTTCATTTTTTCAAATTTTCTATGTTTGTGTTTGATTTTGTAGAATGTCAGATTGTCATTGCATTTTGTCAGTTGTTAGTTTTAGTCATTTTCATTTGTAATTTGTCATTTTTTTCAATTTTATTTTCCAGTTTTTTTAAATTTCATTTTGTTAAATTGCTAGTTTTCGACAGTTTGATATTGTAAAATTGTCATTTGTAAATAAAATTTTGTCAGTTTGCTTGTTTTAGTCATTTTCAAATTGTAAGTTTTTATTTTCACGTTTTTATTTTGTCAAATTTTCTAGTTTTTTGTCAGTTTAATTTTTTAAGAATTTCAGATTGTAAATTGCATGTGGTCAGGTTGTTTATTTTGGTAATTTTCATATTGTAAATTTGCCATTTTGTCAGATTTTCATTTTTACAGTTTGACAGTTTCTTTTGTTTAATTTGCTAGTTTTCGTCAGTTTGATTTGTGATATTATCATCCATTTATTTTTTTCAGTTTGCTTGTTTTATTTTTTAAAAGTCAGTTTTTTCATTTTCCAGTTTCATTTTTTTCAATTTGCTGATTTCGTTAGTTTTTTATTTTTTAAAAATTTCAGATTGTCCCAAATTTCATTTTTTTAGGTTGTTAGTTTTTTGTATTTTTATTTTGTAATTTGCATTTTGACAGATTTTTATTTCACAATTTTTAAAATTTCATTTTTTTAAATTGCTAGTTTTCGTCGTTTGATATTATAAAATTGTCATTTGTCAATAACATTTTTTCAGTTTGCTTGTTTTAGTCATATTCAAAAATTTTGTTTTTCATTTTCACAGTTTTTATTTTTCAAATTTTATAGTTTTCGTCAGTTTTTATTTTGTAAGAATGTCCGATTTGAATTGCATTTTGTCAGGTTTTAGTTTTGACATTTTCATACTCTTTTTTGTCATTTTGTCAGATTTTCATTTTTACAGTTTTTAATTTGCTTGTTTTTTCGTCAGTTTGATATTTAATATTGTCATTTTCATATAATTTTGTCTTTCTTGTTTTGTCATTTTCAAATTTTCAGTTTTTCATTTTTTACAGTTTCATTTTGTCAAATTTCTTGTTTTTTGTCAGTTTGATTTTGGGAAATGTCAGATGTCAAATTTCTTTTTTTAAGGGGGTTAGTTTTTTCATTTTTTATATTTTTAATTTTTTTCTTTTGTCAATTTTTATTTTCAAGTTTTTAAATGTTTCATTTTTTTTTAATTTGCTAGGTTTTTTGTCAGTTTGTATTTTAATATTGTCAGATTGTCATAAAATTTTGTCAGTTTGCTTGTTTTAGTAATTTTCAAATTTCTAAATTTTTGCCATTACACAGTTTCATTTTGTCAATTTTTCTAGTTTTCGTCTGTTTCATATTTTAATATTTTCATTTGTCAATACATTTTGTCAGTTTTTCTTTTTTTAGTCATTTCAATTTTAAGTTTTTCATTTTTACAGTTTTATTTTTCAATTTTCAAAAAATTTTCGTCTGTTTTTATTTTCTAAAAATGTCAATTGTCAATTGCTTTTTTCAGGTTTTTAGTTTTAGTCATTTCATATTTTAATTTGCTTTTGTCAGATTTTCACTTTCAAGTTTGTTAAATTTTCTAGTTTTCGTCAGTTTGATATTGTAAAATTGTCAGTTTTTTTCAAAAACTTTTGGGCAGTTTTTCTTTTTTTAGTCTTTTAATTGTCATTTTTTTCTTTTTCACAGTTCCATTTTGTCATATTTGCTAGTTTTCGTTAGTTTGTTTTGTAAGAATGTCGATTGTCAAATTTCATTTTGTCGGTTGTTAGTTTTAGCATTTTCATTATGTAAGGTTTTTTCCCTTTTTTCAGATTTTTATTTCACAGTTTGATAGTATCATTTGTTAATTTGCTGGTTTTCGTCATTTGATATTGTAAGTTGTCAGTTTTTTCTTTAACATTTTCAGTTTGCTTTTTGTCATTTTCAAATGTATGTTTTTTCCCTTTTTCCCGTTTCATTTTGTAATTTGCTGTTTTTTATAGTTTGATTTTTTTAAGAATGTAGATTTTCAATTGCATTTTGTCAGGTTTTTAGTTTTTAGTCATTTTCATATTGTAAATTTGTCATTTTGTCAGATTTTCATTTTCACAGTTTTTTTAATTTGCTAGTTTTCGTCGTTTGATATTGTAATATTGTCATTTGTCAAAAACTTTTTTCAGTTTGCTTGTTTAAGTCATTTTCAAAAGTGGTTTTCATTTTCACAGTTTTTTTTGTCAATTTGCTAGTTTTTTGCTGTTGTATTTTCTAAAGAAGTTGGATTGCATTTTGTCAGGTTGTTGTTTTTTTCATTTTCATTATGTAAGTTTGTTTTTTTGTCAGATTTTCATTTTCCGGGTTTTAAATTTTTTTTGTTAAATTGCTATTTTTTGTCATTTTAAAATTGTAATATTGTCAGTTTTTTAATAACATTTTTTAGTTTTTCTTGTTTAATCTTTTCAAATTTTAATTTTTTTTTTACACAGTTTCATTTTGTCATTTTGCTAGTATTCGTCACTTTTTTTTTTAAAAATGTCAGATTTCAATTGCATTTTGTCGGTTTTTTGTTTTAGTCATTTTCATTTGTAAATTTGTCATTTTGTCAGATTTTCATTTTCACGTTTGTTTAAATTTTCTAGTTTCGTCGTTTGTTTTTTAATATTGTCAGTTTGTCAATAACATTTTGTCAGATTGCTTGTTTTAAATCATTTTCAAATTTTAAGTTTTTTTATTTTCAAAATTTTTATTTTGTCAATTTGATATTTTTTTTGTCGTTTTTTTTTTGTAAGAATGTCAGATTGTCAAATTTCATTTACGGTTTTTTTTTTAGTCATTTTCATTAGTAATTTTTCATTTTTCAATTTTTATTTTCACGTTTGAAGTTTCATTTTTTTTAATTTGCAGGTTTTTTGTCAGTTTGATATTGTAATTGTCTTTTTTTCTTTCCCTTTTTTTCAGTTTGCTTTTTTTAGTCATTTTCAAAATTTTAAGTTTTTTTATTTTTAAGTTTCATTTTGCAAATTTGCTATTTTCATCAGTTTGATTTTGTAAAAAATGTCAGATTGGCAATTCATTTTTCGGTTGTTATTTTTTTGTCTTTTATATTGTAAATTTGTCATTTTTTCAATTTTTTATTTTTTACAGTTTGTTAAATTTTCTAGTTTTTTGTCAGTTTGATATTGTAAAATTTCAGTTTGTCAAAAACATTTTGTCATTTTTTTTGTTTTAGTCTTTTCAATTGTAGGTTTTCATTTTCACAGTTTTTTTTTTGCAATTTTCTAGTTTTTGTCTGTTGTATTTTCTAAAAATGTCAGATTTTTAATTGCATTTTTTTAGGTTTTTAGTTTTTTGTCTTTTCATATTTAAGTTTGTATTTTTGTCATTATTCATTTTCCATTTTACGTTTATTTTGTTATTTGCTAGGTTTTCGTCGTTTGAAAAATTTTTAATATTGTCAGTTTGTCAAAAAAATTTTTGTAGTTTGCTTGTTTTAGTATTTTCAAATTGTCAAATTTTTATTTTCAAGTTTATTTTGTCAAATTTTCTAGTTTTCGTTAGTTTTTATTTTGTAAGAAGTCAGATTGTCAATTGCATTTTTTCAGGGTTTTTTTTTTTAGTATTTTTTATTTGTAATTTTTTTCATTTGTCAATTTTCATTTTTCCCTTTTTTAAAATTTCATTTTTTTACTTGCTAGGTTTCGTAGTTTTAAAATTTTAAAATTTCAGTTTTCAAAAACAGTTCAGTTTGCTTGTTTTATCCTTTTCAAAATTTTGGGTTTTTTATTTTCACAGTTTCATTTTGTCAATTTGCTAGTTTTCATTATATATTTTTAAAAATGTCAGATTGTCAATTTCATTTTGTCAGGTTGTTATTTTGTCATTTCATTTGTAGTTTGTCATTTGTCAGATTTTCACTTTTACTTTTGTTAATTTTCTAGTTTTCGTCATTTGATATTTTTATATTGTAATTTTTTCAAAACATTTTTGTCATTTTTCTTTTTAAAATCATTTTCAAAATTTTAAAATTTTTATTTTTACAGTTTCATTTTGTCAATTTGCTAGTTTTCGTCAGTTTGATATTGTAATTTTTTTCATTTGTCAAAAAACATTTTGTCATTTGCTTGTTTTAGTTTTTCAAATTGTCATTTTTTTATTTTTCAAGTTTCATTTTTTCAAATTTTCTAGTTTTCGAAGTTTGATTTTGTAAGAATGTCAAATTTTCATTGCATTTTCAGGTTGTTAGTTTTAGTCATTTTTATTATGTAAATTTGTCTTTTGTCAGATTTTTATTTTCAAGTTTTAAAATTTCATTTTGTTAACTTGCAGTTTTTTGCGTTTGATATTGTAATATTGTCAGTTTGTAAAAAACATTTTGTCAGTTTGCTTGTTTTAGTCATTTTTAAAATTTTAAGTTTTTATTTTCACAGTTTTCATTTTGTCATTTTTCTAGTTTTTCGTCAGTTTGATTTTTTTAAGAAAGTCAGTTGTAAATTGCATTTTGTCAGGGTTTTTAGTTTTTTTGTCATTTTCGTATGAAATTTGCCATTTTGTCGTTTTTATTTTCACTATTTAAAGTTTCATTTTGTTAACTTCTATTTTGATTTGATTTATAAAATTGTCAGTTTGTCATATCTTTTGTCAGTTTGCTTTTTTTAGTCACTTTCAAATTGAAGTTTTTCATTTTTTACAGTTTCATTTTTTCAATTTTATATTTTCGTCAGTTTTTATTTGTAAGAAAGTCGATGTCCAAATTTCATTTTGTCAGGGTTTTATTTTTTGACATTTTCATATTGTAAGTTTGTCATTTTGTCAGATTTTCATTTTCACAGTTTAAATGTTTCATTTTGTTAATTTGCTAGGTTTTCGTCAGTTTGATATTGTAATATTGTCAGATTGTCAATTGCATTTTGTCAGGTTGTTAGTTTTAGTCATTTTCATATTGTAAGTTTGTCATTTTGTCAGATTTTCATTTTCACAGTTTGTTAATTTGCTAGTTTTCGTCAGTTTGATATTGTAATATTGTCAGTTTGTCAATAACATTTTGTCAGTTTGCTTGTTTAAAGGAGGACTGACATGGTGATGGTAAATTTTAATATAGTATTCTAGATACTATTTAACGACAATATGTGCCAGCATTAGAGCTGTCAGTCAGCATGGTACCTGCCGTTTGTGCGCAGGCCTTTTCGTCTACTTGCGTGTGACGACATACTGGCCTAGCGATGATCGAGGCGGCAATATAATACCACACGGCAGTAAACGTTCTTCATAATATCTTTCCCGCAATGAATGGCAGAATAACCAAAATGCGTATACGTACAGTAGAATATTCGTGCACGATCATGCCGCAAACAGATTGGAATTATGTCTCTTAGCGGATTGGCAATTATTTAATGAAAAATAACACGCGTTTTAACTTTTATCTCCTCGCTTCCACCTACCATCCGTGCAATGTGGTTCGGGCCTCACCGGGAATCTTCGGCACTCGCTACCGGCTGCTTCGGAAATTGTTCACGGTGTGAGCAAGTAGCGATTGCATAATAAACTACCCTGTTCCTCTGTTGCACGATTTTACTCAAACTATTATGCACAAAATTCTCATCAAATTCAATATTGCCCTTTTCATGTATTGGCATTATCATTATAGCACCATGGACCATGGTTTGCTGGTTTCGATTCTCTTAAAAATGCTATGAACTTTCACGTTTTACTACTATCCCCCGACTAGCCCCTTAGGGTAGCCCTGCGTTTATTATGGACCATCCGGTGGCGAGCGAGGAAGAAGCCTGCTGGACTCGCCCTAAACACGTTGAGCGCAAGGCGGTCGGTGCGGGAGGCAAAAGTTAAAACACATGTGTTTGTATTAAATTATATTGGCAAGCCCCTAAACAACATAATTCAATTCTGTTTGCGGCATACTAAAGCGAATATTCTGCTCTATATATGCAAAAATTGGTTATGCTGTCGCTTATTGCGTATCAGATGTAAGAATGAACGTTTGCTGCCGTGCGATATTACACTGCCGCTTCTATCGGGGCTGAATGGCTAGGCCAGTGTGACGTCACACACTAGTAGACGAAAAAGGAAGACCAAATATCTCGAAAACGAGTTGACTTAGAGAAATGCTTTTTTCGGTAATCGTACTTATTTCAGACGTAATCAACTTTGGTTAGCCATGCCGG
This sequence comes from Sweltsa coloradensis, assembly GCA_024449915.1. Lineage (NCBI taxonomy): Eukaryota > Metazoa > Arthropoda > Insecta > Plecoptera > Chloroperlidae > Sweltsa > Sweltsa coloradensis. The sequence continues at coordinate 21,222 of JAMZAV010004158.1, forward strand.
TCCTCCTTTAAGTCATTTTCAAATTGCTAGTTTTCGTCTGTTGTATTTTCTAAGAATGTCAGATTGTCAATTGCATTTTGTTAGGTTGTTAGTTTTAGTCATTTTCATTATGTAAGTTTGTCATTTTGTCAGATTTTCATTTTCACAGTTTGACAGTTCATTTTGTTAATTTGCTAGGTTTTCGTCAGTTTGATATTGTAATATTGTCAGTTTGTCAATTGCATTTTGTCAGGTTGCTTGTTTAAGTCATTTTCAAATTGTAAGGTTTTCATTTTCACAGTTTTATTTTGTCAATTTGCTAGTTTTCGTCTGTTGTATTTTCTAAGAATGACAGATTGTCAATTGCATTTTGTCAGGTTGTTAGTTTTATTCATTTTCATTATGTAAGTTTGTTATTTTGTCAGATTTTCATTTTTACAGGTTTAAAGTTTCATTTTGTTAACTTGCTAGTTTTCGTCAGTTTAATATTGTAATATTGTCAGTTTTTTCAAAAAACATTTTTTCAGTTTTGCTTGTTAAAGTCCCTTTTCAATTGTAAGGTTTTTATTTTTAAGTTTTTTTTGTAAATTTTCTAGTTTTCGCTGTTGTATTTTCTAAAAATGTCAGATTGTCAATTGCATTTTGTTAGGTGTTGTTTTAGTCATTTTCATATTGCATTTTTCATTTGTCAGTTTTCCTTTTTACAGTTTTTTTAATTTGCTAGTTTTTGTCAGTATGATTTGGAATATTGTCAGTTTGTCAAAAACATTTTTGTCAGTTTCTTTTTTTAGTCATTTTCAATTGTCAGTTTTTTTTTTCACAGTTCCTTTTGTCAATTTTTCTTTTTTCGTTAGTTTGATTTTGTAAAATGTCAGATTGTCAATTGCATTTTGTCAGGTTGTTTTTTAGTCATTTTTTATTATTAAGTTTTTCTTTTTTCAGATTTTATTTTCAAGTTTGCATATCATTTTGTTAATTTGCTAGGTTTTCGTCGTTTTTATATTGTAAAAATTGTCGTTGTCTTTTAAAATCTTGTCAGTTTTCTTGTTTAAGTCATTTTCAAATTTTAAGGTTTTTTTTTTTTCACAGTTTTTTTTTTTCTTTGCTATTTTCGTCCCCTTTATTTTCTAAGAATGTCAATTTTCAATTGCATTTGTTAGTTGTTAGTTTTAGTCATTTTAAAATTGTCAGTTGTCATTTTGTCAATTTTTATTTTCACAGTTTGTTAAATTTTCTAGTTTTTGTCATATGTTTTAAAATTGTCATTTGTCAATAAAATTTTTCAGTTTTCTTTTTTTATCTTTTCAAATTGTCATTTTTTATTTTCAAGTTTCCCTTTTGTCAATTTGCTAGTTTTTTTAGTTTTGATTTTGTAGAATGCGATTTTCATTTCATTTTGTCAGGTTGTTTTTTAGTCATTTTTATATGAAGTTTGTCATTTTTTCAGTTTTCATTTTTCCAGTTTGACAGTATCATTTTGTTAATTTGCTGGTTTTTTGCGTTTGATATTTAAAATTTTTCAGTTTGTCTTTAAAATCTTGTCATTTTGCTTGTTTAGTCATTTTTAAAAATTTTAAATTTTTTATTTTCACAGTTTCATTTTGTCAATTTGCTAGTTTTTTATCATTTGATTTTTTAAGAAAGTCAGATTGTCAATTTCATTTGTCGGGTTTTTAGTTTTTTTTTTTTTCATATTGAATTTGTCATTTTTTTAGATTTTTTATTTTCACAGTTTGTTAATTTGCTATTTTTCGTCAGTTTGATATTTTAATATTGTCATTTTTTCAAAAACATTTTGTCAGTTTGCTTGTTTAGTCATTTTCAAATTTTAAGGGGTTTTTTTTTCACGTTTATTTTGTCAATTTGCTATTTTCGTCTGTTTATTTTCTAAGAATGACGATTGTCAATTGCTTTTGTCAGTTGTTAGTTTTTTTCTTTTCATTATGTAAGTTTGTTATTTGTCAATTTTTATTTTCACGTTTAAAATTTCATTTTGTTTTCTTGCTAGTTTTTTTGTCAGTTTAAAATTGTAAAATTTTTCGTTTGGAAAAAAATTTTTTCAGTTTGCTTGTTTTAAATCATTTTCAAATTTAAATTTTTTCATTTACACAGTTTCATTTTTTCATTTTTTGTATTCGTCGTTTGTTTTGTAAGAATGTCAATTTCAAATTTCATTTTTCGGTTGTTAGTTTTTTGCATTTTTATTAGTAGTTTGTCATTTTGTCAGAGTTTCATTTTCACAGTTTCACAGTATCATTTTGTTAATTTGCTAGGTTTTCGTCAGGGGGTATTGTAAATTGTCAGTTTGTCTTTAACATTTGTCGTTGCTTGTTTTAGTCATTTTCAAAATTTTAAAATTTTTCCTTTTCACAGTTTCATTTTGTCAATTTGCTAGTTTTTTTATCAGTTTGTTTTGTAAGAATTAGATTGTCATTGCTTTTTTCAGGTTGTTAGTTTTAGTCTTTTCATTTGTAAGTTTGTCATTTTGTCAATTTTCATTTTTTAATTTGGTTAATTTGCTAGTTTTTTGTCAGTTTGATATTGTTATATTGTCGTTTGTCCCCTAAAATTTTGTCATTTGCAAATCTTTTCAAATTTTAAAGGGTTTTTATTTTTTACAGTTTTATTTTGTCAATTTGCTAGTTTTCGTCTGTTGTTTTTCAGAATTCAGATTGTCAATTGCATTTTGTAAGGGTTTTTTTAGTTTTAGTCATTTTTTATATTGTCGTTTTCATTTTGTCAGATTTTCATTTTTACAGTTTGTTTAATTTTCTATTTTCGTCATATATTTTGTAAATTTCAGTTTGTCATAACATTTTGTCATTTCTTTTTTTAGTCATTTTCAATTGTCAGTTTTTTATTTTTCCCGTTCCATTTTGTCAATTTGCTAGTTTTCGTCAGTTTATTTTTTAAGAATTCAGTTGTCAATTGCTTTTTCATTTTAGTTTTAGTCATTTTTTTATGTAATTTTTTCATTTGTCAGATTTTCATTTTCACAGTTTACAGTATCATTTTGTTAAATTTTCTAGTTTTCGTCGTTTGATATTGTAATATTTTCATTTGTCTTTAAAATTTCAGTTTGCTTTTTTTGTCATTTTTTAATTGTAATTTTTTATTTTCAAGTTTTCATTTTGTCAAATTTTCATTTTTACTTTTTTTATTTGCTAGTTTTCTCGTTTTTATATTGTTATATTGTCAGTTTTCAATAAAATTTTTTATTTTCTTTTTTAAGTCATTTCAATTGTAGGTTTTCATTTTCACAGTTTTTTTTTTGTCAATTTGCTAGTTTTCGTCTTTTTTTTTTCAAGAATGACAAAGTCATTGCATTTTTTCGGTTGTTAGTTTTATTCTTTTTATTATTAAGTTTGTTATTTTGTCAGATTTTCATTTTCACAGGTTTAAAGTTTTATTTTGTTAATTTCTAGTTTTCGTCATTTAATATTGTAATATTTTCAGTTTGTCAATAACATTTGTCTTTGCTTGTTTAAGTCTTTTCAAAATTGTAAGTTTTTTATTTACCTTTTTATTTTGATTTTTGCTAGTATTCGTCAGTTTTATTTTGTAAGAAAAGTCAATTTCAATTTCTTTTTCAGGTTTTAGTTTTAGTCATTTTTATATTTTAAATTTTGTCATTTTTCAGTTTTCATTTTCACAGTTTGTTAATTTGCTGTTTTCGTCGTTTGATATTGAAAATTTTTCAGTTTGTCAATAACATTTTGTCATTTTTTCTGTTTTTTGTCTTTTTAAAATTTTAAGGGTTTTTATTTTCACAGTTTTTTTTTTGTCAAATTTTCATTTTTTCGTCTGTTGTTTTTCTAAGAAAAGTCAATTTCAATTGCATTTTTTTAGGTTTTTTAGTTTTAGTCATTTTCATTTGTAAATTTGTCATTTTGTCAGTTTTCATTTTTCCCTTTGTTAATTTTTCTAGGTTTCGTCAGTTTGAAAATTTTAAAATTGTCAGTTTTTAAAAAATTTTTTTCAGTTTGTTGTTTTAGCATTTTTTAAAATTTTCAATTTTTATTTTTTAAGTTCATTTTTTCAATTTGCTATTTTCGTTTTTAATTTTTTAAGATTGTCAGATTGTCAAATTTCATTTTGTCAGGTTTTTGTTTTGTCATTTTCATTTTGTAAATTTGTCATTTTTTCAGATTTTCATTTTCACTTTTTAAAATTTTTATTTTGTTAACTTGCATTTTTGTCATTTAATATTGTAATATTGCAGTTGTCAAAAACTTTGTCATTTTTTCTTGTTTTTTGTCATTTTCAAAATTTGGAAATTTTTTATTTTCACAGTTTTATATTGTCAATTTGCTAGTTTCATTGTATATTTTTTTGAATGTCAATTGTCATTTCTTTTGTCAGGTTGTTGTTTTTAGTCATTTTCATATTGTAATTTGTCATTTTTTCAATTTTTTCCTTTTACAGTTTTTTAATTTCTAGTTTTCGTCATTTGATATTGTAATATTGTCATTTGTCAAAAACATTTTTTTCGTTTTTCTTGTTTAAGTCATTTTTAAATTTTAAAGTTTTCATTTTTCCCTTTCTTTTGTAAATTTTCTAGTTTTTTGTCAGTTTTTATATTTAAAATTTTTTCGTTTGTCATTAACATTTTGTCATTTCTTTTTTAGTCATTTTCAAATTGTCATTTTCATTTTTAAGTTTCATTTTTTCAATTTGCTATTTTCGTTAGTTTTTATTTTGTAAGAATGTCAGATTGTCAATTGCTTTTGTCAGGTTGTTGTTTTTAGTCATTTTTATATTGTGTTTTTCTTTTTTCAGATTATTATTTCACATTTTAAGTTTCATTTTGTTAACTTTCTATTTTTTGACAGTTTGATATTGTAATATTGTCAGTTTTTTAAAAACCCTTTATCAGTTTGCTTTTTTAGTCATTTTCAAATTTTAAGTTTTTATTTTTTACAGTTTCATTTGTCAATTTTCTAGTTTTCGTCATTTGATTTTGTGAATGTAGATTGTAAATTCTTTTGTCAGGTTTTTTAGTTTTTTGTCTTTTCATATTGTAAAATTTTCCCTTTTGTCAGATTTTCATTTTACAGTTTTACATTTCATTTTTTAATTTCTTGTTTTCGTCAGTTTGATTTGTGATATATTAGTCAATTTTTTTTTGTCATTTGCTTGTTTTTTTATTTTAATTGTCCCGTTTTTCATTTTCCAGTTTCATTTTGTCAATTTTCTATTTTTTTAGTTTGATTTGAAAAATGTCAGATTGTCAAATTTCTTTTTTCGGTTGTTAGTTTTGTCATTTTCATTATGTAAGGGTTTTCCATTTTGTCAATTTTTTTTTTCACAATTTAAAGTTTCTTTTTTAAAATTGCTAGTTTTCGTCAGTTTGATATTTAATTTGTCAGTTTGTCAAAAACTTTTTTCATTTGCTTGTTTTAGTCATTTAAAAAGTAAGTTTTTCATTTTCCAGTTTCATTTTTTAAAATTTTATGTTTTCGTCATTTGATTTTGTAAGAAAGTCGATTTCAAAATTTCATTTTTTCAGTTGTTTTTTAACATTTCATACCTTAGTTTGTCATTTTGTCAGATTTTTTATTTCACAGGTTGTTAATTTGATTGTTTTTTGTCAGTTTGATATTGTAATATTTCAGTTTTTTCAAAAATTTTGTCAGTTCGCTTTTTTTAAATCATTTTCAACTTTCATTTTTCTTTTCACAGTTTTTTTTTGTCAATTTGCTATTTTTTATAGGGTTTTATTTTGAAGAATGTCAATTGTCAATTGCATTTTTTTCGGTTGTTAGTTTTGCTTTTATATTGTAAATTTGTCATTTTGTCAATTTTCACTTCACAGTTTTTTTAATTTGCTAGTTTTTGTCAGTTTGATATTGTAATATTGTCATTTGTCAAAAACTTTTGTCAGTTTGCTTGTTTTAGTCATTTTCAAATTGTAAAATTTTCATTTTATTTTCCCATTTTTATTTTTCAATTTCTTGTTTTTTGTTTTTGATTTGTAAAAATGTCAGATGTCATGCTTTTTTCAGGTTGTTAGTTTAGTCATTTTCATTATGTAATTTTTTCATTTTTTTCAATTTTCTTTTTTACATTTTACATTTCATTTTTTTAAATTTTCAGGTTTTTTGTCAGTTTGATATTTAATATTGTCATTTGCTTTAAAATTTTTGTCAGTTTTTCTTGTTTTGTCCCTTTTCAATTGTAAGTTTTTTCATTTTACAGTTTCATTTTGTCAATTTTTTATTTTCATCATTTGATTTTGTAAAAATGTCGATTTCAAATTTCATTTTGTCAGGTTGTTAGTTTTGTCATTTTTACATTTAATTTGTCATTTTTTTCAGATGTTCATTTTTTCCCGTTTAAATTTTTCATTTTGTTTTTGCTAGTTTTCGTCATTTGTATGTATATTGTCAGTTGTCATAACATTTTGTCATTTCTTGTTTTAGTCATTTTCAATTTTAAGGTTTTTTTTTTCACAGTTTTATTTTGTCAATTTGCTTTGTTTTTGTCGGGTTTTATTTTTTAAGAATGGGAAGATTTTGGGAAATTTCATTTTGTCAGGTTGTTTGTTTTTTTCATTTTCATTATGTAATTTTTTTATTTTGTCAGATTTTTATTTTCACAGGTTTTAAAATTTCATTTTTTTAACTTGCTAGTTTTTTTGTCAGTTTAATATTGTAATATTGTCAGTTTGTCCCAAAAAACATTTTGTCAGTTTGCCCTTTTTTAATTTATTTTCAAAAATTTTCAGTTTTTTTATTAACACAGTTTCAAATTTTTTCATTAAAGCTAGTATTCGTCACTTTGATTTTGTAAGAATGTTTGATTGTCAATTGCATTTTTTCGGGGGTTTTTAGGGTTTTAAATCATTTTAAAAATTGTAAGTTTGTCATTTTGTTTAATTTTCATTTTCAAGTTTTCTAATTTGGGTAGTTTTGGGGCAGTTTTTATATTGTAAAATTGTCAGTTTTTTCAATAACATTTTTGGGCAGATTGCTTGTTTTTGTCTTTTCAAATTGTAAGTTTTTCATTTTTACAGTTTCATTTTTCAAATTTTATTTGTTTTCGTAAATTTGATTTTTTTAAGAAGTCAGATTTTCCCAAATTTCATTTTACAGGTTGTTAGTTTTAGGGCCCTTTTCTTTATGTAATTTGTCATTTTGCAGATTTTTTTTTTCACAGTTTTCATTTTTTATTTTTTTAATTTTCTAGGTTTTCGTTTTAGTTTGATAAATTTTAATATTGTCAGTTTGGGCCTTTTCCATTTTGTCAGTTTGCTTGTTTTTTGTCATTTTCAAATTGTAGTTTTTCATTTTTCCCGTTTCATTTTGTCAAATTTTCTGTTTTCCCTTTAGTTTTTATTTTTTTAAAAATGTCAAATTTTCAAATTGGGATTTTTTTCAGGGGTTTTTATTTTTTTTCATTTTCATTTTTGTAAGTTTGTCAATTTTTTCAGATTTTCATTTTCACAGTTTTTTTTAATTTGCTAGTTTTTGTCGTTTGATAAATTTTTAATATTGTCGTTTTTTCAATTTAAAAAATTTTTTCATTTTCTTGTTTTTTGTCCCTTTTCAAAATTTTAAAAGGGTTTTTATTTTTCCCCGTTTTATTTTGCAATTTGCTTTGTTTTCGTCTGTTTTTTTTTTTAAAAATGTCAGATTGTCAATTGCTTTTTTAAGGTTGTTAGTTTTAGTCCCTTTTCATATTTTTTAAGTTTGTATTTTTGCATTTTTTCATTTTTACATTTTTTCAGTTTTATTTTGTTAAATTTTTCTAGGTTTTCGTCATTTGATATTGAATATTTCAGGTTTTTCAAAAAAAAATTTTTTTCAGTTTTTCTTTTTTTAAATCATTTTCAAAATTTTCAAATTTTTTTTTCACAGTTTTTATTTTGTTTAATTTGGTAGTTTTCGTAAGTTTGGGTTTTTTAAGAAGTCGATTGTCAAATTTCTTTTTCAGGTTGTTAGTTTTTTGTCATTTTCCCTTATGTAAGTTTGTCATTTTGTCAGATTTTTATTTTTACAGTTTTTAAAAATTTCATTTTTTTTAAAATTGCCCATTTTCGAAAAGTTTTATATTGTAATATTGGGCATTTGTTTAAAAAACATTTTGTAAATTTGCCCTTTTTTTAGTCATTTTTAAAAATTTTAAGTTTTTTTTTTCACAGTTTCATTTTGTCAATTTTTCTAGTTTTCCCTCAGTTTGATTTGTAAGAAGTCAGATTGTAAAATTTCTTTTTTCAGGTTTGGGTTTGTTTTTGTCATTTTCATATTTTAAAATTTGGGTTTTGTCAGATTTTTTATTTTTACAGTTTTACAGTTTTCATTTTGTTTTAAATTTTCTTTTTTTCGTTCCCGTTTTATTTTTGGGGGATATTTCTCAATTAAAATTTTTTCAGTTTTCTTTTTTTAGTCATTTTTTAAATTCCCGTTTTTAATTTTTTACAGTTTCATTTTGTCAATTTTTCTAGTTTTTGTTGTTTTTTATTTTGTAAGAATGTCAGATTGTCAAATTTCATTTTGTCAGGTTGTTAGTTTTTTGTCATTTTCATTAGGGAAGGTTTTTTCCCTTTTGTCAAATTTTTTTTTTTACAATTAAAATTTCCCTTTTTGGGTTTAAATTGCTAGTTTTTGTCAGTTTGATATTAAATATTTTTTCAGTTTTGTCAATATTTATTTTTTTCAGTTTGCTTGTTTTATGTCATTTTCAAAATTTTAAGTTTTTTATTTTTACAGTTTCATTTTTTCAATTTGATAGTTTTCGGGTTTTTTAGTTTGATTTGTAAGAAAGCAAGGCAATTGCAAATTTTTGTCCAGGTTTGTAGTTTTAGAAAATTTTTTATACTCTTAGTTTTTTATTTTGTCAGGGTTTTTTATTTCACAAATTTTTTAAATTTTCTTGTTTTCGTTTAGTTTGATAATGGAATATTGTCAGTTTGGGCAATATAATTTGGGCAGTTTTTCTTGTTTAGTCATTTTTTAAAATTTTCAGTTTTTTTATTTTCACAGTTTTTATTTTTTCAATTTCTTGTTTTCGTCGTTTTATTTTGTAAGAATGTCGTGTCAATTGGGTTTTTGTAAGGTTGTTATTTTTTTTCATTTTCATATTGTAAGGGTTTTCATTTTGTCAGATTTTCCCTTTTCAACCCGTTTAAATGTTTCATTTTTAATTTTCTAGGGTTTTTTGTCAGTTTTTATTGTAATATTGTCCCGGATTGTCAATAACATTTTTTTCAGTTTGCTTGTTTTTTGTAATTTTTTAAATTTTAAGGTTTTTTATTTACCAGTTTCATTTTGTCAATTTGCTAGTTTTCGTCTGTTTCATATTGTAATTTTTGGGCAGTTTGTCAATAAAAAATTTTGTCCCGTTTGCTGGGTTTTTGTCATTTTAAAAATTTTAAATTTTTTCATTTACACAATTTCATTTTGTCATTTTGCTAGTATTTGTCAGTTTGATTTTGTAAGAATGTCAGATTGTCAAATTGAATTTTGTTAGGTTGTTAGTTTTAGTCATTTTTTTTTTTGTAAGTTTTTTTTTTTGTTTGTTTTTCATTTTTCACAGTTTTTACAGTTTCCCTTTTGTTAAAATTTGGGGTAGGGTTTTTGTCAGTTTTATATTTTAATAATTTTCCCGTTTTTTCAAAAAATTTTTCAGTTTGCCCTTTTTTTAGTTCCCTTTTAAAAATTTTCAGTTTTTTATTTTTACAGTTTAATTTTTTCAATTTGCTAGTTTTTGTTTTGTTTGATTTTGTAAGAATGTAGATTGTCAAATTTCATTTTGTCAGGTTGTTAGTTTTTTTCATTTTCATTAGTTAAATTTGTCATTTTGTCAGATTTTTATTTTCACAGTTTTCAGTATCATTTTGTTAATTTTGCTAAAGGGTTTTTTGTCAGTTTGTTTTTGTAATATTGTCAGTTTTTTTTTTTAACATCTTGTCAGTTGCTTGTTTTAGTCATTTTTAAATTGTAAAATTTTTTATTTTCACGTTTCCCTTTTTTCAATTTGCTAGTTTTCATCAGTTTTTTTTGTAAGGGAAAGTCAATTTCAAATTTCTTTTGTGGGTTTTTAGGGTTTTTGTCATTTTCCTATTTTAAATTTTGTCATTTTTTTAGATTTTTTTTTCACAAATTTTTAATTTTTCAGTTTTTTGTCAGTTTGATATTTTATTTTTCAGTTTTTTTCCCAATTAAAATTTTTTCAGTTTTTCTTGTTTTTAAATCATTTTTAGATTGTAAGGGTTTTTATTTCACAGTTTTATTTTTTCAATTTTCCCCTTTTTGGTTTTTGTTGTATTTTTAAAAAGTCAGATTGTCAATTGCAATTTTTTTAGGTTTTTAGGTTTTTGCATTTTCATATTTTCCCGTTTTTTCATTTTGTAGTTTTTTATTTTCACAGTTTGTTAATTTTCTAGTTTTCGCGTTGATTTGTTTTGTAAAATTTGTCAATAACATTTTTTCAGTTTGCTTGGTTTTTGTCATTTTTTAAATTGAAGTATTACATTTTCACAGTTTCGTTTTGTCAAATTGCTTTTTTTCGTCAGTTTGTGGGGGGTAAGAATATCCTATTAAACCCCCTTGCATTTTGAGGTTTTTTAGTTTTTGTAATTTTCATTTGAAAATTTGTCATTTTGTCAAAAATTTTATTTTTTTTGTTTGACCCCCTTTTTTATTTTGTTTAAATTTTCTAGTTTTTTGTCAGTTTTTTTATTGTAATATTGGGCAGTTTTTTTCAATAAAATTTTTGGGCTGTTTGCTTGGTTTTTGTCATTTTCAAAAATTTTAGTTTTTATTTTTTACAGTTTTTATTTTTTCAATTTGCTAGTTTTTTTTCAGTTTTATTTTTTAAAAATGTCAGTTGTCAAATTTCATTTTTTTAGGTTGTTAGTTTTTTGTCATTTTCAATTTTAAAGTTTTTTCATTTTGTCCAAATTTTTATTTTACAGTTTTTTTAATTTGGGTAGTTTTCGCAGTTTGATATTGTAATAAATTTTCAGTTTGTCAAAACATTTTTCAGTTTTTCTTGTTTAAGTCAATTTTTAAAATTTTAAGGTTTTCATTTTTTAAGTTTTTTTTTTCAAAATTTTTAGTTTTGTTGTTTATTTTCTAAGAAAGACGATTGTAATTTCTTTTGTCGGGTTTTTAGTTTTTTTCATTTTTATTATTAAATTTTTTATTTTTTTTCAGAATTTTTTATTTTCACCCGGTTTAAAGTTTCATTTTGTTTTTTTAAATTTCTAGTTTTTTGTCAGTTTTAAAATTGTAATATTGTCAGTTTTTCAAAAAAATTTTTTCAGTTTGTTGTTTTTAAACCCCTTTTTTAAAAATTTTAAGTTTTTCATTTACAAAAGTTTCATTTTGTCCTTTTTTCTAGTATTTTTGTCAGTTTGATTTGTAAGAAAAGTCAGATTGTCAAATTTCATTTTTTTTCAGGTTGTTATTTAAATCATTTTTTATATTGTAAATTTGTCATTTTTTCAGATTTTTATTTTTACAGTTTTTTAAAATTTTCTAGTTTTTTTCCCGTTTGATATTGGGAATTTTTGTCCCGTTTGTCAAAAACATTTTGTCAGTTTTGCTTTTTTTAGTCATTTTTAAAATTTTTAAAGGTTTTTATTTTTTACAGTTTTATTTTGTCAAATTTTCTTTGTTTTTTTGTCCCGTTGTATTTTTTAAGAATGTCAGATTGTCAATTGAATTTTTTTAGGTTTTGTTTAGTTTCATTTTCATATTGTAAGTTTTTTTTTTTTTGTCAGTTTTTCAAATTTTTACAGTTTTGGGCAGTTTCATTTTGGGTTTAATTTTCTAGGTTTTTGTCAGTTTGATATTGGGAATATTGTCAGTTTTTCAAAAAATTTTGTCAGTTTTGCTTGGGTTTTTGGGGCATTTTTAAAATTTTCAAAATTTTTTTTTTACAGTTTCATTTTTTCAATTTGCTAGTTTTTTGTTAGTTTGTTTTTTTTTTGGAAAAAATGTCCGATTGTCAATTTCATTTTTTCAGGTTGTTAGTTTTTGTCATTTTCATTATGAAGTTTGTCATTTTTTCAGATTTTCATTTTCACAGTTTTAAAAATTTCATTTTTTTAACCCGGCCCAGTTTTCTTTAGTTGATATTATTTAAAATTGTCAGTTTGTCAATATCATTTTGCAGTTTGCTTTTTTTAGTCATTTTTTAAATTTTAAGTTTTTTTATTTTTTACAGTTCATTTTGTCAATTTTTTTTTAGTTTTCATTTGTTAAGGGTTTTTTTAAGAAAAAGTCAGATTGTCAAATTTCATTTTGTCAGGTGTTAGTTTTTTGTCCTTTTTATAGTGTAAGTTTTTCATTTTGTCAGATTTTCACTTTTAAAAGTTTGGGTTTAATTTTCTAGTTTTCGCAGTTTGATATTGTTTAAAATTGTCAGTTTGTCAATAACATTTTTTTCAGTTTGGGTTGTTTAATCATTTTAAAAATTTTAAAGTTTTTATTTTCAAAAGTTTCATTTTTTCAATTTGCTAGTTTTTCGTCAGTTTGATATTGTAATTTTTTCAGTTTGTCAATAAACATTTTTGTCCCGTTTTCTTGTTTTAAATCATTTTTTAAATTGTCGTTTTTTATTTTTTACCCTTTCCTTTTGTCAATTTTCTATTTTTTGTTAGTTTTTATTTGTAAGAAAGTAAAATTTTTAAATTTCTTTTGTCAGGGTTTTTTAGTTTTAGTCCCTTTTATATTGTATATTTGCCATTTTTTCCCGATTTTCCCTTTTTACAGTTTGACGTTTCATTTTTTTTTAATTTTCTTGTTTTGTCAGGGTTTTATTTTTTGTTTATATTATCATCAATTATATTTTTTTTTAGTTTTTCTTGTTTTTTGCCCTTTTTAAATTGTCAGTTTTTTTTTTTCACAGTTTCAATTTTTTCAATTTTCTAGTTTTTGTTAGGTTTTTTTTTTTGTAAGAATGTCAGAAAGGGCAATTGCATTTTGTCAGGTTGTTAGTTTTTGTCATTTTATTATGTAAATTTTTCCCTTTTGTCAATTTTTTTTTTTCACAATTTTAAAATTTATTTTTTTAACTTGCTTTGTTTTCGTCATTTTTTATATTTTAATATTGTCAGTTGTCCCAAAAACTTTGTCAGTTTGCTTTTTTTAGGGCATTTTCAAATTGTAAGTTTTTTAAATTTTTAAAAGTTTTCATTTTTTCAATTTGATAGTTTTTTGGGGGGATTTGATTTTTTAAGAATTCGATTGTTTAATTTCATTTTTCAGGTTTGTAGTTTTAGACATTTTCATACTCTTAGGGTTTTTCATTTTGTCAGATTTTCATTTTTACAGTTTGTTAATTTGCTTGTTTTCGGGGGGGGGGCATTTGATATTGTAAATTTTTCAGTTTTTCAATATAATTTTTTTCAATTTTTCTTGTTTTAGTCATTTTTTAACTTGTCAGTTTTTTTATTTTCACAGTTTATTTTTTCAATTTGCTAGTTTTAAACAGTTTGATTTTGTAAAAATGTCAAAATTTTCAATTTTCATTTTGCCCGGTTGTTAGTTTTTTGTCATTTTCATATTTTAAAATTTTTCATTTTGTCAGATTTTCACTTTTTACAAATTTTTTTTTAAAATTTTTAGTTTTCGGGCAAATTTGATATTGTAATATTTTTTTTTATTTTTCAAACATTTTTCAGTTTGTTGTTTTGTCATTTTCAAATTGTAAAGTTTTTAAAAAAATTTTACAGTTTTTTAATTTTTTCAATTTGCTTGTTTTCGTTCCCGTTTTTATTTTTTAAGAATGTCCGATGTTTAATTGCTTTTTTTTAAGGTTGGGTTTGTTTTAGTCATTTTCATTATTAAGTTTGTCATTTTGTCAGATTTTTATTTTCCCCATTTTACAGTTTTTTTTTGTTAATTTTCTAGGGGTTTTTTGTCGTTTGATATTTTAATATTGTCAGTTTTCCCAATTTTAAATTTTTGTCAGTTTGCTTTTTTTAGTCATTTTTATACTTGTCAGTTTTTCATTTTCACAGTTTCATTTTTCAATTTTTCCCAGTTTTCATCCGTTTTTTATTTTTTTAAGAATGTCAGATTGTCCCTTGCTTTTGTCAGGGGTTTTTTAGTTTTTGTCATTTTCATATTGTAAGTTTTTTCATTTTTTTCAATTTTCACTTTTTACGTTTGTTAATTTTCTATTTTCGTCATTTTTTATTTTAATATTTTCAGTTTGGGGCAAAAAAATTTTTTCATTTTTCTTGTTTTTGTCATTTTCAAATTTTAAAGTTTTTTTTATTTTCACAGTTTTATTTTGTCAATTTGCTTGTTATTTGGCAGTTTGATTTTTTTAAAATGTCAGAAAGTCAAAATTTCTTTTTTTAAGGTTTTAGTTTTAGGGCATTTTCATTATGTAAGTTTGGTTTTATTTTGTTTAGATTTTCATTTTTACAGTTTTTACAGTTTTTTATTTTGTTTTAAATTTTCTAGGTTTTCGTCAGTTTGATATTGTAATATTTGTCAGTTTTGGGCTTTAACATTTTGTCAGTTTGCTTGTTTTAGTTTATTTTCCCAAAATTTTAAGTTTTTCTTTTTAAGGGGGGGCATTTTTTCAATTTGCTAGTTTTCCCTCAGTTTGAATTTTTTAAGAATGTCCCGATTGTCAAAAGCATTTTGTCAGGTTGTTAGTTTTTAAATCATTTTCACATTGTAAGTTTTTTCATTTTTCAGATTTCATTTTTACAATTTTAAAAGTTTCATTTTGTTTATTTTCTAGGGTTTTGTAGTTTTTTTATATTGTAATATTGTCAATTGTCCCCCAAAATTTGTCAGTTTTCTTGGTTTTTTGTAAAAATTTTAAATTGGGAAGTTTTTCATTTTTCACAGTTTTTATTTTGTCAATTTGCTAGTTTTTTGTCTGTTTTAAAATGTAATATTGGCAGTTTGTCAGTAACTTTTTTCAGTTTGGGTTTTTTTGTCATTTTTTAAAATTTTAAGGTTTTTTTATTTTTACAGTTTTATTTTGTCAATTTGTAGTTTTCGTCTGTTGTAAATTTTCTAAGAATGTCAATTGTCAAATTTCATTTTGTTAGGTTTTTTAGTTTTTGTCATTTTCATATTGTAAGTTTGTTTTTTTTCATTATTTATTTTAAAAGTTTGACAGTTTCATTTTTTTAAATTTTTAAAGGGTTTTTGGCAGTTTGATATTGAATTTTTGTCAGTTTGTCAAAAAAAAAATTTTGTCAGTTTGCTTTTTTTTAGTCATTTTTTAAATTTTCAAAAATTTTTTTTTTCACAGTTTCATTTTTTCAATTTGCTAGTTTCGTCTTTTTTAATTTTTAAGAAAAGTCAGATTGTCAATTTTCATTTTTTTCAGGTTTGTTAGTTTTAGTCCTTTTCATATTGTAACTTTGTCATTTTTTCAAATTTTCACTTTCCAAAAGTTTTTTAAATTTTCTAGTTTTCGTCAGTTAGATATTTTAAAATTGTCAGTTTTTTCAAAACATTTTGTCAGTTTGCTTTTTTTAGTCATTTTTAAAAATTTTCCCGTTTTTTTTTTTTCACGGTTCATTTTGTCAATTTGCCCAGTTTTTGTTAGTTTGATTTTGTAAGAATGGGCAGATTGTCAATTTCATTTTGTCAGGTTTTTGTTTTTTTCATTTTCATTATGTAATTTTTTTATTTTTCAGATTTTCATTTTCCCCAAAAGGTTTTTTTAAAATTTTTTTGTTTAAAATTTCTAGTTTTTTGTCCGTTTAAAATTGTTTTTGTTTAGTTTGTTAAAAAAATTTTGTCAGTTTGCTTGGTTTTAAATCATTTTCAAATTTTAAGTTTTTTTATTTTTTTAAAAAGTTTCTTATGTCCCTTTTTTTCTAGTTTTCGTCATTTTTATTTTTTAAAAATGTCAAATGTCAATTGCATTTTTTCAGGTTTTTAGTTTTTGTCATTTTCATATTGTAAGTTTTCATTTTGTCAGATTTTTTATTTTCAAAAGTTTTTTAATTTGCTAGTTTTCGTCAGTTTGATATTTTAATTGTCCCGTTTTTTCAATAAAAAATTTTGTCAGTTTGCTTTTTTTTAGTCATTTTTTAAATTGTCAGTTTTTCAATTTTTACCCGTTTCCCTTTTGTCAAATTTTAAAAGTTTTTGTAAATTTGATTTTTTAAGAAAGTCAGTTGTCAAATTTTTTTTTGTCAGGTTTTTAGGGTTTTTCATTTTTATTTTCCCTTTGTTTGTCATTTGTCAGATTTTTTTCTTTTTCCCGTTTGTTCATTTGCTTGTTTTCGTCAGTTTTATATTGTAAGAATGTCAGATGTCAATTGCTTTTTGTAAGGTTGTTAGTTTTAGTCATTTTCATATTGTAAGTTTGTCGTTTCGTCAGATTTTCATTTTCACAGTTTAAATGTTTCATTTTGTTAATTTGCTAGGTTTTCGTCAGTTTGATATTGTAATATTGTCAGATTGTCAATAACATTTTGTCAGTTTGTTAGTTTTATTCATTTTCATTATGTAAGTTTGTTATTTTGTCAGATTTTCATTTTCACAGTTTTAAAGTTTCATTTTGTTAACTTGCTAGTTTTCGTCAGTTTAATATTGTAATATTGTCAGTTTGTCAATAACATTTTGTCAGTTTGCTTGTTTAAGTCATTTTCAAATTGTAAGTTTTTCATTTACACAGTTTCATTTTGTCATTTTGCTAGTATTCGTCAGTTTGATTTTGTAAGAATGTCAGATTGTCAATTGCATTTTGTCAGGTTGTTAGTTTTAGACATTTTCATACTCTTAGTTTGTCATTTTGTCAGATTTTCATTTTCACAGTTTGTTAATTTGCTTGTTTTCGTCAGTTTGATATTGTAATATTGTCAGTTTGTCAATTATAATTTTGTCAGTTTGCTTGTTTTAGTCATTTCAAATTGTCAGTTTTCATTTTCACAGTTTCATTTTGTCAATTTGCTTGTTTTCGTCAGTTTGATTTTGTAAGAAAAGCAGATGTCATTGCTTTTTGTAAGGTTGTTGTTAGTTTTAGTCATTTTCATATTGTAAGTTTTTCATTTACACAGTTTCATTTTGTCAATTTGCTAGTTTTCGTCTGTTTGATTTTCTAAGAATGTCAGATTGTCAATTGCATTTTGTTAGGTTGTTCGTTTTAGTCATTTTCATATTGTTAGTTTGTATTTTTGTCAGTTTTTTATTTTCACAGTTTGACAGTTTCATTTTGTTAATTTGCTAGGTTTTCGTCAGTTTGATATTGTAATATTGTCAGTTGTCAATTGCTTTTTGTAAGGTTGTTAGTTTTTGTCATTTTCATATTGTAAGTTTGTCATTTTGTCAGATTTTCATTTTCACAGTTTAAATGTTTCATTTTGTTAATTTGCTAGGTTTTCGTCAGTTTGATATTGTAATATTGTCAGATTGTCAATAACATTTTGTCAGTTTGTTGTTTAAGTCATTTTCAAATTGTAAGGTTTTCATTTTCACAGTTTTTTTTTGTCAATTTGCTAGTTTTCGTCTGTTGTATTTTCTAAGAATGACAGATTGTCAATTGCATTTTGTCAGGTTTTTAGTTTTATTCATTTTCATTATGTAAGTTTGTTATTTTGTCAGATTTCATTTTCACAGGTTTTAAAATTTCATTTTGTTAACTTGCCAGTTTTCGTCAGTTTTATATTGTAATATTCTCAGTTTGTCAATAACATTTTGTCAGTTTGCTGTTTAAGTCATTTTCAAATTGTAAGTTTTTTTTATTTACACAGTTTCATTTTGTCATTTTGCTAGTATTCGTCAGTTTGATTTGTAAGAATGTCAGATTGTCAATTGCATTTTGTCAGGTTGTTAGTTTTAGTCATTTTCATATTGTAAGTTTGTCATTTTGTCAGATTTTCATTTTCACAGTTTGTTAATTTGCTAGTTTTCGTCAGTTTGATATTGTAATATTGTCAGTTTGTCAATAAAATTCTGTCAGATTGCTTGTTTTTTGTCTTTTTCAAATTGTAAGTTTTCATTTTCACAGTTTCATTTGTCAATTTGGGTTTTCATCAGTTTGATTTGTAAGAATGTCAGATTGTTTAATTGCATTTTGTCAGGTTGTTAGTTTTAGTCATTTTCATTATGTAAGTTTGTCATTTTGTCAGATTTTCATTTTCACAGTTTTAAAGTTTCATTTTGTTAACTTGCTAGGTTTCGTCAGTTTAATATTGTAATATTGTCAGTTTGTCAATAACATTGTGTCAGTTTGTTAGTTTTAGTCATTTTCATATTGTAAGTTTGTCATTTTGTCAGATTTTCACTTTCACAGTTTGTTAATTTGCTAGTTTTCGTCAGTTTGATATTGTAATATTGTCAGTTTGTCAATAACATTTTGT
>JAMZAV010004159.1:0-49683 GCA_024449915.1 Sweltsa coloradensis
TCTCTGTGTTCTGCAGTGTGCATCACTGTGGCCGTACTGTACTAGCTGGGTCACGTGACCACAAGACCACTAGCACCCTTCTGCATCTCTGTGTTCCTGCAGTCTGCATCACCTGTGGCCGGTACTGTACTAGCTGGGTCACGTGACCACCAGACACTTCTGCATCTCTGTGTTCCTGCAGTGTGCATCACTGTGGCGGTACGTACTAGTAGGTCACGTGACCACAGAGCTCAGACAGATTTAAATCCCAATTGATCCAAATCTCATGGGAACTAAATAAATAATTTTTAAATATACCAAATATGATATTAATATTTTATTATATCATAATATTATCGTCTCATGGGAACTAAATTCTCATGGGCTCCAAATGGAGCAGACGCGAATATATCTGTAATATTTTAATTAAATAACAAATATTTAGTTCCCGTGAGAATTTAGTTCCTATGAGACGATAATAAAATCGTATTTTCCTGATAATTATTAATAAATAGAAAATATTTGTCTCATGTAATACGCTGAAAATTTGAGCAGTAGAATAGCTCGGTTTCAAAGGTAACGCCCATAGCTGCAGCTATACCGGTATACTACATCTGCTATCACCTTGGTTCCCACACGTCCGAAGCAACGCACGCCTGATTTGTTTGCGTGCGTATTTTTCACTTTGCTAACACGATTAACTTTTCATTGGGATGAAATTAATGAAAACATATGAGGAAATAAAAGTACAAATAATGTACTTCTAATTGGTGGTCCAACTGACGAAATAAGAAGTGCATATTTTGGATTTTGTGTACCTCAAATACCTGCAATACTTGCGATATATCATATTTCTGGGACAAACCAGAATTTTATTGTTTTAGATGTTTTTTTTTGCAGATGTGTAATTAAGCGAGCGAAGCGAGCGTTTCCATTTGACTCTGCCGGAAAAAATAGTCACTGTTTTTCTTTTGTTGTTTGTTTGTATGTCTCGCCATAACGTTCGAACGGAGGCTCGGATCGAGTTGAAATTTGGACCGATCCGCAAGCTTTGTTCTCGATTGAATGCCAATAGTTTTGTGGCAAAATCGTTCAAAAATTTACAAAGTTACGTTAAAGTTAATCGAAAGTTTCTTTTTCAAACTAAACGGTGACAAAATCTGAGGTGGACAAATCATTTAGAATGTCCGTCTGGTCACGAATATGTTAATTTTATTTTGATCCGATAAGTATTGTTGATGGAAATTACATTTTAACAAAAGTAACGTTACCATGGCAACGAAAAGTCGCACGAGTTTGCTGGCCACTATGCACTGCCACCTAGAAGTAATCAAAATACTATCGAGGAAGCAGTGTATAATTTGTTATAAAAGAGGTGAAAGAGTTAAAATAGTTTCCCCAAAGAAATGATGTCAAGGTCCTCTAGATGGCGGTGGATTTTATCCACAAAGTAAAGGTTTACCCACGGGTTTACCCAAATACCTTGGCAATTATAAATAATTGGATGAGCGTAGCGAGCGAAGCGAAGATTCCATTTCGCCACACAGAAGAAAAAAATCCGGATTGTTTTTTTTTTTTTTTTCTGTATTTTTGTGTGTTTGTTAACACGATTTCGGCTAAACAGATACTCCACAATTGCGATGAAATTTTCTGGAGAACTTCGAAATCGCTGAACTTAGAACTGCCACGTTTTAGAGCGCAATCGAAAAATTATTTCTCATGAAAATCGCAATTTTACGATTTTTTTCGATTTTTTTTTTAAGTTTCGACTTATAACACCTACATGCTTTATCCGATTGTAATGATTTTTTCACAGAACCTTAATTTTATGAATATATATATATATTCGTGTGAAATTTGAGCGCAATCTTATAATTTTTTCCTTTAAAAGCGCAATTTTACGATTTTTTTCTTTTTTTAAATTACAATTAATTAAAAAAATTAAAAATTAAGTTAATTTTTTATTTAATTTAAATTAATTTTTAAAATAACTTCAACTTAGTTATGATTTTTTCACAGAACAACAGAAAATCCGCATAACACATGGCAGCTCAATGCACCAATTACTCTCATCCAACGACGCGGCGGGACTTAAGCGTTTTCCTAGTATTGGAAACATGGCCCTGTGGACAGCGAACGTCGCAAATTTTAAAATAAAAAAAATGTGCAATGTGGGTCTAGCTATAGCACGTGCTCGCTTATCAACGCTTCTAGCTGAGCGTTTCCTAGTTTGATAGATTGATTGATATGTATTGCTTAATGTCTCATATGAAAGCTCTAGGCTATTCGCGACGATTAGTGGTGAAAGATGAGGATGAAGAATAAATCTTAGTAGGGAGTGGGGAAGCCCGGTACCGGCACGTAGCCTGTTCTTTCGATTGATTGATTGATTGATTGGGTATTGCTTAACGTCTCATATGTATGTACTTTGGCTAATCGAGACGATGAGTGGTGATAGATGAGGATGAAGTATGAACAGAAGGGAGGAAAGGAAACCCGGTATCGGCACGTAGCCTACTCCTTTCGAAAAGTACCAAGGGGACCAACGGCTTAACGTCCCATCCGAAAGGACGGTGTTACTTTACAGTCATATAGGATCCTCCACTAACCTGGACTGCCGAGCAGACGTCGAGGAGAACGAAGCCGTTACACTAGCTTTCGAACCCTCTATCTGCTCTAGCCAGTTGTATACGTGAGTTTCAGGGCAGAGCGGTCACCCACTCTACCCATGACCACGCCCGATTCTGCTTAACTTCGGTGTTCGAGTGGGAACCGGTTAAACGAGCTCGGCTAAACCGCTGGCTTTGTCGTAAAAGGATACAGAAATACAATCGTGAACTGTTTTTGGTGGAGGTGCCAGGTTAGGAATATTTACAATGTGAGAGGCTAGCCCTATCTTCCTGGCCACAAGAGTAACCAAAAATAAGTAACCTTTCGAAAATTACCAAAGGAACCAACGGCTTTACGTCAAATCCAATGCCAAATTTCATGCTTGTAACTTACTTTACAGTGTTTGTCACTAAAAATATAATTATTAGGGGTGTCGGTGGAAAAATCCGGGTTTTGGAATAAATGTTTTGTTGATTGGACTGTTACTGATAGACACATAATTTTAATAAGCATTTGTTATACCTATTCAAAATGTCCGAATCATGTCAAATGTTGTCGATGTCGACAAATAATAAAGGTCAGGGTCGACAAATCGATGGCAAATGTCAAAAACCAATGAATAAAAAATACTTACTTACAAGGCCGCTTCGCGAACGCTTTTTCCAGTCGCGTTGATGGATGAGCTTTTTTGGAATATTTCTGTCCAATAATAACGTTTTTAAGTCGAATCTCATTACTTTTTCTATAGTTACTTCATGTTACTTGTTAATTATACACCTGTAAAAGGCTTATATTAAAACCTTTATTTTTATGAAATTTGATCAATTTTTTCATCTTTTTCTTTCAAGAGGCACTACATCACCATAATCTTTATGTCAATGTAAAATATGAAAGTTGTAGCTCCACCCGTTTGGTCAGAATCAGCCCAAATATCACGAAAATATCGTATTTAAAACCAAGGAAAAAATTATAAAAGTACGATTTCTATAAGAAATATTATTTCCAATATCTCTAAAATCATAACATATATAATTTTAGTGATTTGTAATGTTCCCATAAAGTTTCATCAATATCGAAGTAGCCGTTTGCCAAATATTACGAAAATATCTCATTAAAAATTTAAAAATATCGTAAAAGTACGATAATCATCATTTGATCGATTTACTCAAAAACGTGGCAGGTCTAAGTTTAGAGATTTCGAAGGTCCCCTTTAATTTTCATTAAGATCGCATAAGCCGTTTGCCCGGTAGAGAGCGAACAAACAGCCAAAAAACTAACAAAAACAAAACACCCGAGCTATTTTTCTTGGGGTAACGTAAATGAAAAAAAAACTTAAGTGAAATTGAAGTCTTCGCCTCGCTCATCCAACTAATACTTACTTACTAGGAAAACGCTAAAGTCCCGCCGCGTTGATGGATGAGCTTTTTTGTAAGTTTTTAGTTTGCGTGGGACCACTTTTCCTTTGCAAGTGCTTTGTGAAAGCATTGTAGGTGATTGTTGTCATGTTTCAATTGTTACTTCTTAATATTGTTTATTATAAATCTCAAAAAACTCATATTAAAACCTTTATTTCATGGATTCTGGATAACTTTTTCAACTTTTTCTTTCAAAAATCAATACAAAACCATAACCTTAATGTCCATGTGAAATATGAACGTTGTAGCCCCACCCGTTCGGTCAGAATCTGCCCAAATGTCAGGAAAATATCGCACTAAAAATCGAAAAAAATCGAAAATGTACGTTTATTTGATGGATTTTGCTTAATTTTTTCAACTTTTTTTTCACAAGGTACTACATCACCATAACCTTAATGTCCATGAAAAATATGAACTTTGTAACCCCACCTGTTTGGTCAGAATCGGCCCAAATGTCACGAAAATATCGCACTAAAAATCGAAAAAAATCATAAAAGTGCGATATTCATGAGAAATATTTCTTCGATTGTACCCAAAAACGTGGCACGTCTAAGTTCGGAAATTTCGAAGGTCCCCTTCAATTTTCATCAAGATCGCTTATGCCGTTTGCCCGGAATCGTGCGAACAAACAAACAAAAAACAAACAAAAAAAACAAAACAAAAACAAAAACAAAAACAAAAACAAAAACAAAAACAAAAACAAAAACAAAAACAAAAACAAAAACAAAAACAAAAAACAAAAAACAAAAAACAAAAACAAAAAAAAAACAAAAACAAAAACAAAAACAAAAACAAAAACAAACAAACAAAAAAACATTGGAGCTAAATTTTTTGAGGGGTCAGTGAAATTGAAGTTTTCTCTTCGCTCGCTACGCTCACTACGCTCATCCAACTATAAAACAAGGAAGCTTCGCAAACGCTTTTTCAGGCGCGTTGTTGGATAAGCGTAATTTTTTTAAACGAAATAAGCGTAAAATTGCTATTTTCATGAGAAATTCATATTCAATTGCGCTAAAATTTCACACCAAAATATATTGATTCATAATACTAGGAAAACGCTTAAGTCCCGCCGCGTTGTTGGATGAGCGTAATTGGTGCATTGAGCTGCCATGTGTTACGCGGATTTTCTGTTGTTCTGTGAAAAAATCATTACTTAGTCGAAGATTTTTTTTAAATTAAATTAAATTAAATAAAAAAATAACTTAATTTTTTTAATTAATCGTAATTTTTAACAAAGAAAAAAATCGTAAAATTGCAATTTTCATAAGAAATAAATATTCGATTGCGCTCAAATTTAACACGAATATATTAATTCATGAAATTAAGGTTCTTTGAAAAAATAATTACATTAGGATATAACATGTAGGTGTAATAAGTCAAAGAATTGATTTAAAAAAGGAAAAAAACCGTAAAATTTCGATTTTCATGAGAAATAATTTTTCGATTACGCTCAAATTTCGCACGAATATCTTAATTCGTGAAATTAAGGTTCTGTGAAAAAATCATTACAATCGGTTAAAGCATGTAGGTGTTATAAGTCGAAGAAAGTTTTTAAAAATCGAAAAAAATCGTAAAATTGCGTTTTTTATAAGAAAAAAATTCCCGATTGCGCTCAAAAACGTGGCAGTTATAAGTTCAGAGATTTCGAAGGCCTCCATGAAATTTCGTCGCAATCGGAGTATCGGTTTAGCCGAAATCGTGTTAACAGACACACAAAAATACAGAAAGAAAGAAAAGAAAAAAAAAGAAGAAAGAAAGAAAGAAAGAAAGAAAAAAAAAACATTCCGGATTTTTTTCTCCAGTGTAGTGAAATGGAATCTTCGCTTCGCTCGCTACGCTCGCTACGCTCATCCAATTAAGGTTCTGTAAAAAAATCATTACACTAGGATAAAGCACGTAGGAGTTAAAAGTCAAAGAAATATTTTAAAAAAACTAAAATTTGCGATTTTCATGAGAAATTATTTTTCGATTGCGCTCAAATTTCACACCAATATAGTAATTCATAACATTAAGGTTCTGAAAAAAAAATAACTAGGAAAAACGCTAAAGTCCCCGTCGCGTTATTGAGTGAGCACCGGTACGTGCAACACACCGAGTACGACTTTCCCCATCATGTTACATACCAATAAGTCTTTAAGATCTTAAACATTTAGCTGAAAATTTTTGAAAAATAAAAGAGAATGTTGTACTTATTGCCCCCTGCAAAATTTTCATACCGATCGGAACCATTTTTTTTATTAATTTTTTTTATTTTTTACACACCAACGATCGGATTTTGATTAAAAACGATACAGCAACCGCATAGGTACATGTACATACGTACAAGTGTCCCAAAATTTCAGGTCTATCAGAGAAACGGTGCGACTGTACCGAAGCAAAAACACAGAGAAAAAACCCAAACATTCGAGCCATAAGAGTCAAGTGGAGACGCTCGCTACGCTCGCTCAATTACAATCGGATAAAGCATGTAGGTGTTTTAAGTCAAAGAAATGTTTAAAAATTAAAAAAAACAAACGTAAAATTGCGATTTTCACGAGAAATAATTTTTCGATTACGCTAAAAAAAAGTGGCAGATCTAAGTTCAAAGATTTCAAAGCCCTACAGAAAATTTCATCGCAATTGGAGTATCGGTTTAGCCGCAATAGTGTTAACAGACAGACAAAAATACACAAAAAAGAAAAAACCTTCCGGATTTTTTTCTCCAGTGTAGTGAAATGGAATCTTCGCTTCGCTTATCCAATACTAGGAAAAAGCTTAAGTCCCGCCGCGTTGTTGGATGAGCGTAATTGGTGCGTGGCGTGGTGTGCTGCCATGTGTTATGCGGATTTTAAGTTGTTCTGTGAAAAAATCATTACTAAGTTAAAGATTAAATTATAAATTTTTTTTAATTAATCGTAATTTTAAAAAAGGAAAAAATCGTAATATTGAAATTTTCATAAGAAATAATTATTCGATTGCTCACAAATTTTACACGAATATATTAATTTATAAAATTAAGGTTCTGTGAAAAAATCATTACAAAATGATAAAGCATGTAGGTGTTATAAGCCGAAGAAA
Source organism: Sweltsa coloradensis (assembly GCA_024449915.1). Classification (NCBI taxonomy): domain Eukaryota; kingdom Metazoa; phylum Arthropoda; class Insecta; order Plecoptera; family Chloroperlidae; genus Sweltsa; species Sweltsa coloradensis. The sequence continues at coordinate 7,062 of JAMZAV010004159.1, forward strand.
TTTAAAAAATCGAAAAAGTCGTAAAATTGTGATTTTCGTAAAAAATATTTTTTTGATAACGCTCAAATTTCGCATGAATGTATAAATTCAAAAAATTAGGTTCTGTAAAAAAAATCATTACGATCGGACAAAGCATGTAGGTGTTGTCAGTCGAAGAAATTTAAAAAAATCAAAAAAAAATCGTAAAATTGCGATTTTCATGAAAAATATTTTTCGATTGTGCTCAAAAACGTGGCATTTTCTAAGTTCAGAGATTTCGAAAGACCTCCATAAAATTTCATCGCAATCGGAGTATCGGTTTAGCCGGAATCGTGCTAAAAAACAGACAAAATACAAAAAAAAAGAAAAAAAACCTTTCCCGGATTTTTTTCTCTAGTGTAGTGAAATGGAATCTTCGCTTCGCTCGCTACGCCACCCAAAAAACCCTTTAAACGGTTTTTTCAAGTTAAGGATGGTAGGGAACAATAGGTGTGAAATATCGCTTGCCTCCCGTCGGATAATATTTTTCAGATTATTTTCAGATTATGACAATGCTACGAACTTTGTGGGCTCAAACCGTAAGCTTCAAGAGTTGCGTAGGCTGTTCCTTACCGAATCGTTCTGCGATCAGATAAAGGAATATGCTGCAAAAGAACAATTTACGTGGCACTTCATTCCGCCCAGTCACCACACTTTGGTGGTCTCTGGGAAGCTGCAGTGAAGTCCATGAAATTTCATTTGAAACGTGTGGTAGGGACGGCTACACTGACGTTTGAAGAATTAGCTACTCTACTTTTCTCAAATTAAGCATGTATGAATTCCCCTCCTCTTACCCTTTTGTCAAACGATCCTAATGATCCAACGTTTTAAGTCCCGGTCATTTTCTCATAGGCGCTCCATTAATAAGCCTACCTGAGCCAGACTTGCTTAACACGTCGACAATCAACCAGTTTTTCACGTTGGCACGAGTCCAACATACATTGCACCAGCAGTTGTGGAAATGTGGTCAAGGGACTACCTCAACGGGCTCCAGCAACGACAGAAAAGGTCTACTTCCCAAACTACCTACAACCGGAATGGTGTGCCTTGTTCGAGATGATCGTCTGCCTCCTCTCCAATGGAAACTGGGGGTCGTAGAAAGCATCTGCCCGGGGGTGATGGCTAGTTCGAGTTGTCAACATACGATTAGGTCGCAACGTGATGAAGAGACCAATTCGTCATTTAATTCCTCTCCCTACTCAAGTCTTTTGTAATACTTCTTTGTATTTTGATCCCAATCATCGTGGGGAGTATGTTTGAGTTAAAGGCATAATATTATTATGCATTGTGAGGGGTGTGGCCCCACATCATGTTTTTGTTATTAGATATGTTTTTTAGTAGTCACTAGCAACGACGTGTTGAAATGGATGTAAAATGAGTGTGCTATGTTTTAGACTTAAGTAATTCAAATAAAGAAGAATATACAGTCCACATTTAAATTAGCCTATCAGTTTTTTAATCATTGGATGTAAAATGAGTGGGTATGTTTGAAAGTAAAGTAATTTAAATAAAAAAAGAAGAAAAATACAGTCCACATTTAAAAAAACCTACCAGTTTCAATCATTGGTTCATTAAATTTTTATTATTATTTTTATTATATTATTATTATTTTATTATTTTTTATTTTATTTTTATTATTATTATTATTTTTTATTATTATTATTATTATTATTATTATTTTTTTATTCTTTATTATTGATTCAATAGCAGTTGTCCCAAAAAAGTTTTCCCCGACTGGGGTTCGAACCCCATCGGGGCAAACTTTTTCGACAACTGCTATGAATCAATAACTATGTCCTTAAAGCGGGCTTATGCTTAAAAACCATATATTCATTATTATTACTAGGAAAACGCTTAAGTCCCGCCGCGTTGTTGGATGAGCGTAATTGGTGCATTGAGCTGCCATGTGTTACGCGGATTTTCTGTTGTTCTGTGAAAAAATCATTTCTTAGTCGAAGATTTTTTTTTAATTAAATAAAAAAATAACTTAATTTTTTTAATTAATCGTATTTTTAACAAAGAAAAAAATCGTAAAAATTGCAATTTTCATAAGAAATAAATATTCGTTTGCGCTCAAATTTAACACGAATATATTAATTCATGAAATTAAGGTTCTTTGAAAAAATAATTACATTAGGATATAACATGTAGGTGAAATAAGTCAAAGAATTGTTTTAAAAAAGAAAAAACCCGTAAAATTACGATTTTCATGAGAAATAGTTTTCGATACGCTCAAATTTCGCACGAAATATCTAAGATTCAGAACTTAAGGTTCTGTGAAAAAATCATTACAATCGGATAAAAAGCATATAGGTGTATAATAAGTCGAAGAAAGTTTTTAAAATCGAAAAAATCGTAAAATTGCGTTTGTTTTTATGAAAAAAATTCCCGATTGCGCTCAAAAACACAGGGGGGGACAGTTATAAGTTCAGAGATTTCGAAGGCCTCCATGAATTTCGTCCACGCAATCGGAGTATCGGTCTTGGCCGAAATCGTGTTACATTGACCCGTTTTCATTTGTTTTGTCTAGTTGACGAATGTTATCTCCACATTTATAGACGAGTATATAAGGATTTCTTGAAGAGTTTGTTATGAACGTTATATTAGTATACTCACTGGGTGCAGGGTATGCGTGAAAACTTTTTAGTAATACATTCAATTTGTATTTCATTGAATATATTGCTTTGAAGATGGTGGTTTTTGATCACAGATTTTAGTTTGAATGGTTTTGAACCAAATGCGCTTGTTTGTTCAAAGAATTTAGAAAGACAAACTACTCATTTCTTTGTGTGCTTAAAACAAAAAAAGCTAGTTAAACGTCATTCATTATTTTAATTATGGTGTGTCCACATTGTGAAAAGGAAGTAAAATGTCTGCAGTCGCATATAAATAAAATCATATGGATTTATGACAGTCGTCTCAACATCCTGAATCTTCACATTTAAGTACTTTGATTAACAAATCTCCCACAATCTAGGCCTACCATGAACGTTGTGGTGTATTTGCCTCAACTGGCTTGTAAAAAATAATGGGGAGATTAATGAAAAAAATAAACTAATGGATGTAGAAGCTCTTCGGAGAGAGTTGAACCAATATGGTGTTTAGTTCATTGAAAGAAAAAGATCTACAGAAAGACTAATGTTCTGTACGATGAAAGTATTAGTCTGGAAAACAAATTCATGGATTACAGGCTAAAATGACTGGTTTGTACTAACTGCCACAGTATGGGGCCCTGAGGTTGATTTTGAAAACTTTGCTTGAAGAGAAAGATAAACGGACAATGATCAAGAAGAACTGCTTCAAGGTACTTAAGAGAGAATAAAAAAATAAGTGAAGCTGCACAAACGTTAAATTTGGAAATGGCATTCAAAATTAGACAGCAAAGGACTTTGTCTACTAATGTTATCCAGCCGTACTGTCTGCTATGTCTCCGACATCTTTTGTGGACTGCGTAGGCGTACACATCGGCGTCTTTATAATAATGCCAAAAGGGAAGCAATCTTCTGATCAGACTCAACAAAGTATTAAGATAAAATACAAACCGTCAACAATGGGACGAGAATAAGAAACGGTTAAGTCTATGAAGAATGGATGTGTCAAGATAGAGTGTACAAATACAAACGAAGTTTGAGCTTTTAAAAAATCGTTGAAAAAGAAATGAGTGATGAATACACGGTCAATCATCCAAAAATGAAAATCCAAGGTTGGTTATTAGCACATGGATGAAATGATTGATGCTAACGATAATCTGGTTAACATCCTTGTTGGACAATCAGGTGACGCAAATTGTCCTGACAATGCGATATCAAAATTATTCACAGAAAGATTGAAAACAAACAGATAAAAAGAATGATTATGAAGTTGATCCAGAGACAGAGAACAACTATTGCAAGGAGAGAGAGTCCAAATGAACTGGAATATCTACGAGATAAAGAATACATCTATGTTATACTCTGGCCTCAAGTGCCAAGGATATGGCATTATAAACGTGACTGTAGTGAACCAAGTAGCGTGTGCATATTGCGCGTGACATCACTCGTACAATTATTGTGACTCAACTGAATAATACGCATCAACTGCGAGAGGGCTAATGTAAGATACATCTTAATTTAGACCCATATCTTACTGCTTATGATAAATAAGTGCGTGTTTATGAGAAAGTTTGTACAAGCGCAAGAAATAAAACCAAGTATAAGCTGTAGCAATCATTGTCGTATAAAGATCAAAGAAACTTTAATGATAATATATGGTACTTAAATATTTGGTGTTGTCCACAAAAAGACACCTATAGAATATATTCTAAGATATTAGACCTTCAATAATGTTGCCTTACTGAAACCCATTACACTGATAATGTATATGAAAGTGGAAACTGAAATACCGGGGATAATAAACACGTATGGCATTACATCTGAGAGTAGACTACGGAGAGTTCGATATACGTTAGGGAGACTTAAAAAATGGAACAAATTGTTAATTCACATCTGGCAATGAACTGTTGGATTGTCGGATCAGAACTTTGTCCAATAGTGGTTCCACTTTACATCTTGTTTTTATACATTCTCCTAAATTCTTTCCAATGCTTCATTCTACAATTTTTTGAAAATGGCTTATGACGTGGTTGATGTACAGGGAACTCTCAATAGTCCTTGGTGATTTCAATATAGTATTCTGAATAGAAGATGACCACATTTATTCCAGAAGTTGAAGAATATAATAACAAACTGCAGGTGTTAAACAGATATTGAATGACACCACACGTATTGCACAAATAGCAAGACTCTTGATTGATTTGGTCATAACAATTTAAATAATTAAAGTGAAAGTAAACGATCACTAAAAGTTCAGGTCACGAAAACACTTGAAATTGGTATACTTTCTCCCCAAGGAAAAAATCAAATGAAAAGTGCCTCGTGATGTCCATAATATATGTTATAAAAAATGTGATTTTGAAAAATTGAATGAAATACTTATGTAGCGTGGGGAATGGCCGGAAATTTCAAATTCTGTAGACAACCTTGCAAGTAACTATGCAAATACCATCAAGGCGAGGTTTAAGCAAGACAGTAGAGAGTCTCAACGAAGGGAATTAGTCAACAAATAAACCATGTTTAGGAACAATGACAGGCTAAAGGAGCTAGGGAAGATAAAGTGAATGAGTGGAAGACACATAAACCTACAAAGCAGTGAAGATCACTCAACACATTCGTTGTGCTAGAAATATGGTTTTACTCAGGAATTATCGAAGTCAAAGTGTAAGTTCTATGAAAATAAGATTACAAGTCAAAGAATGAATAGTAGTGGTTAATGTTGATCCCCTAAAAAACTTGTTCAATGTGAAGGGGGCCATAACAATGACAAAGAAACATTTAATGGTTAAGTTGAAAAAAGTGAACCAGGGGACTCGCCTGAGGAAAATGTTTAACAATTTTTTGTGGACATAGTAATGAAATTTGCAAATCATCCCAATAACTGATTCTATGGTCTTTGATTTGGGTGTACAAACCAACCTACCGTGATGATTTTAATCCCTTTACATTTGATAGCATTGGGTGAATTAAAGAAAATATTTTTAGTTTAAAAAATATAATTAAGTCAACATATGGTATCCAGTCGAAATATAAAGAAAAACATTTGTGTCATGTGGCACAGCTGTTTAGAAATTGGTAATGAATCTCTAACAACTGGTCAATTCCCATCCAGTTGGAAACTCTCAACGTTATTCCCTGTTCCAAAAGTAGCAAACACCAAAAATGCCACAAGATTTTAACCTATTAATATGCTGCCCGTTACATGAAAAAAATATTAGAATTGTATTCATAACCAGCTGTTGATTTTTTTGAAAGTAATAACCTATTTTATAATAGCAACTCATGATTTGAAGGAAAATGTCAACTGAACTGCATTGCACTATGGTGGACACACAAAATGGAAAAGTATTCTAGATAGTGAAACCATATAATAGTTGCTGTTATGATAGATGAAAAGGGCTTTTGAAACTATTGATAGGAAACTATTGATAACTAAAATTAAGTACATTGGAATAAGAATGGAACAGTGATTGATGGATATGAGTTATCTTGACAATAGAACTCACAAACAAGATACTAGGAAATAAATCTAAGCAATTAAACTAACATTGGGGTTCCCCAGGGGTCTGTTCTTGGACCTCTGTTGTTTATTGTTACATAAATGAACATGCCTGAATCTCTTTTAAGACATTGTAAACCTTTTCGCAGTGACACACTCTTTGGTATGCAGGTACAGATTTGAAAGAAGTGTGTGATATAATAAATAAGGGATCTTAAATTATTATGTGATGTGGTGTTTATGAGGAATAAGTTGAAGCTTCATGTAGCCGAAAGCTCAATGTATTCTTATTTCAAATTCATTAGTTAAAAATCATAATACACTACTCATTAATCCAAATTGTAAATTGTAACTGGAAGGGTCTGAACTAGATTTTCAAAGTAATGTAAAGTATTTTGGGGGTTATTATAAGACCAACTTTTAATTTCATGATTATGTTCAATATATAATCAAAAAAACGATTACAAGAAAATTGTTATATGTACAGAATTAAGCAAACACTTAAGTCACTGTGGCCCGAAGAATTGATGATATATAAAACAATAATCAGACCTCATTTTGAATACTGCACTTCTTTACTTCTGGAAATCTTGGTACTGTGATCACATAAGAACGTTTAGCAATTATTTGGAAATAAGGAATGAGAATTATATTGAGGGTTAACAAAAGACCACATGTTAGAGACCTGTGATGTTCTTGGGAATGGAATGACGGTTTGAGGCAAAGATTGGGCCTGAAGGTACCTAATTTTCATCCGCAATGTTGTGATGAAAATTCAATGACAACTTTGATGAAGTTCATTAACAAAAATAATGAGTTCATGATCATCAAACTAGGCAGGGGCCAATCATTTCATTAAAAACATACAATATGCTGTTACCAAAAATCAATTTTTATTATGGCATCAAATATTAATAGTCTACCAAACAGGTATCAAAGAAAGTAGATTCAATATATTATAGACACTGAATGTATTAATTTTTTTAAAATCTGAATTCCATAATGAAGGCTGTGACTTACATTGTTGGAATAGTTTAATTTTGTATTATGTATAGATCTGTTTTCCTACTTATGTGAAGCGCATAAAATTGTATATTATGTTATATTATTTGTATTTGTAATTTATATTGTATGTTATGATTGTAACATGTAAACGAACTAGCGAAAAGCTAATAAATAAATCATACTACTACTACAAAAATTAAGAAAGAAAGAAAGAAAGAAAGAAAGAAAAAAAAAAAACATTCGGACCTTTTTTCTCCAGTGTAGTGAAATTGAATCTTCGCTTCGTTCATCAATTATTATTATTATTATTATTCCTAGGAAAACGCTTAAGTCCCGCCGCGTTGTTGGATGAGCGTATATGGGGCATTGAGCTGCCATGTGTTCGCGGATTTTCTGTTGTTATGTGAAAAATTCATTACTTAGTCGAAGATTTTCTTTTAATTTAATTAAATTAAATAAAAAATGAACTTAATTTTTCTAATTAACTAAATAAAATTAAAAATTAACTTAATTTTTTAAGAATCGTAATTTTTAAAAAAGAAAAAAATCGTAAAATTGCAATTTTCATTAGAAATAATTAGTCGATTGCGCTCAAATTTAACACGAATATATAAGTTCATTAAATTAAGGTTCTGTAAAAAAAAACATTACAATAGGATAAAGCATGTAGGTGTTATAAGTCAAAGAATTGTTTTAAAAAAAGAAAAAACCCGTAAAATTACGATTTTCATGAGAAATAATTTTTCGATTATGCTAAAATTTCACACGAATATCTTAATTCATAAAATTAAGGTTCTGTGAAAAAATCATTACAATCGGATAAAGCATGTAGGTGTTATAAGTCGAAATTTTTTTTTAAAAATCGAAAAAAATCGTAAAATTGCGTTTTTTATGAGAAAAAATTTCCCGATTGCGCTCAAAAACGTGGCAGTTCTAAGTTCAGAGATTGCGAAGGCCTCCATAAAATTTCATCGCAATCGGAGTATCGGTTTAGCCGAATCGTGTTAACAAACACACAAAATACAAAAAAAAAAAAAAAAACATTCCGGATTTTTTTCTCCAGTGTAGTGAAATGGAATCTTCGCTTCGCTCGCTACGCTCGCTACGCTCATCCAATTATTATTTTTATTATTATTATTATTATTATTATTATTATTATTATTATTAATATTTATTATAAAAATTAAACTATATAACAGGTAGTAACGTTATAAATATAAATCATTGGACGCTTCAATCCTTGCACATGAGTCTAATGCCACAACACGGAAAATTAAGGAAGCTGGTTTGATTTCATGTGTGGCCAATACAATCAGTGTGCCTAGTGTTAATTATCCAGCCATTTGGAAAAGTTTCTGTCCATCAATTTCATCACAAGATCAATAGCTTTATTTCATACATCAATAACTGTCCAACTTGTCAATTTTAATGTTCTGTTTTTTTTGGTTTTTATTTTTATTCATAATAACTTTTTTGTTAATAATTTGGTATTAATGCACAGTCATATTTATAATAATTTGTGAAATGTTTTTTGTCCTGTCTGTTGTGGTTTTTTAATTGTTAATTTTGTTTGATAAAGATTTCTGTAAAGAAATCGAAATATCACATTAAAATAAATATTTTGTTAACTAACAATGAAAAAGTCCAATGATTTATATTTATAATATTATTATGATTATTATTGTTATTATTATTATTTTATTGGATGTATTTCATACAAACTCGGTCAAAACCGGAGCTAACATGTTGTACGGACTTACGTCAAGTACTTCCATGTGTATCTATATTACATATACCTACATTATTACTTTGTCTTAACTCTAACTAAAAAAAGTCATTTATAAAATTGTAGATGATGTTTTCTTTCTGCTGTGTACGGTCGTGGCCGATTTCTCGTCGCCATTCTAGCATTTGCTCTTCGGACTATGGGAAACCACGAAAACCATGTCAGGATGGAAGCTGTCTCGGAATCTCGAAGTATCATTCTTAGTTTAGAAATTTACGAACTATTCTACACGTGTTGAGTATTACTGCCTTTTGAGTCTCGATGTAAACATTGGGTGGAAAATCTAGTTGTTTAATGCTTTCATGTAGCTTCTTCGGTATGATGCCATTAGCCGATATCACGTATGGGATTGTATTTACCTTTTTCTGTTTCCACATCTTCTTGATCTCAATTGCAAGTTCACTATACTTGTCAATTTTTTTCTTCCATGTAGTCTCGACGTTATGGCACATTGGGACAGCAACGTCAATAATAGTTTCTTGTTTATTCTTGTCAATTATAATTATATCCGGTCTGTTGTGATGTATAGTTTGTCTGTTATAACTGTGCGGTCGTAATATAATTTGAAATCTTTGCTATCTAGTACTTTCTCCGGTTTGTATTTGTAGTAAGGTGTGTGTGTATCATGAGTGTTGTACTTGATTGCTAGTTTTTGGTGATATATGAAAGCCACTTGGTTATGTCTGTAGAGGTAATCCGTTTGACATAGTGACTGGCACCCGGATATATGATGTGTTCGATTGTTTCACCCCTTACACTACATTTTCTACATTGATCGTTTACTGTCGCATCTTGTATAATGTATTTTTTATAATTTTTCGTTGCAATCACTCTGTCTTGAATAGCCAGCATAAAACCTTCTGTTTCTCCAAATAGTTCCCCGTTGTTTAACCACCTATTTGATGCTTTAATATCTACGTGACCTTTATGTAGTTCATCATAATGTCTCTTGTTTTAGGGTCTTTTCTGAGAGACGTAACTCTTTGAAGCGTCAGTTATGAGTTTCCCTTGTAGATTGACATTTTCGTTTGCTAGATTGAGTGGAGTTAATGATTTGTCAGCTAGCACCACAGCCCTATGCAGTGTTGATTGGTTGCTCTTTGTAAAAAAATATTTTCTTTAAATGTCTAGTTGTTTATAATATAAGTTGTTCAGATCAATTAGGCCTCGTCCTCCTTGTTCTCTTGGAAGTGTCAATCTCTCTATTGATGATTTAGGATGATACATTCTGTGTTTAGTAAGTGTAGTACGAGTTAATATTTCCAGCGCGTGGATGTCTGTCTGTGTCCATTTAATGATTCCGAATGAATATGTCAGTACTGGTATAGCATATGTATTTATTGATGTGATCTTGCTTTTACCGTTTAGTTGCGTCTTGAGGATAGATTTTAGTCGCTTCTTGTATGTATCTATCAATTTTTCTTTCATTACTTTATGTTCAATTCTGGCAGCTTGTGAGAATCCTAAATATTTGTATACTTCGTTATCATCCATTACTCCAATCCTATTTCCATCATCTAGCTGGAACTCTTCTGCCTGCGTAACATTACCCTTTTCGATATGTAGCGTCTTATACTTGTCTACTCCAAACTCCATGCAGATATCTTGACTAAATTCAAATGAAGTATTGATTAAACTGTTTAGTTGAACAAAATTTGATGCATATAACTTTAGATCATCCATGAAGAATAGGTGAGAAATTGTGTGACATAACAATTATTGTCCTTAATTTTAAATCCGTATGTTGATTCATTAAGCATATGCGACAGTGGGTTTAATGACAGACAAACCATAATGCGCTAAATGAGTCACCTTGGAAAATGCCACGTTTAATTTGGATTGGATCTGTAGTTATCTGCTGGTTTTTCATATTTAGTTTTAGTGTTGTTCTCCATGTCTTCATTACTGTCTTCAAAAAGTTTACAATTACTGGTTTGATTTTATATATTTGTAAATCTGAATAAGCCATGTGTGTGTGTTGAGTCATAAGCTTTCTTGTAGTCATGTAGTTTACGTGATATTCCTTTTCTATTTTCTTATTGTGTGCCTGGTTCATTACAGTAGAGTCGATAATGAGTTGTTCTTTACATCCCTGCGAGTTCTTACAGCATCCTTTTTGCTCCTCGGCCATGATATTGTGTATTCTTCCCAATGCTAATATACTTTATTTGTTATGCATGAAGTCAATATTTTATATATAGTTGGTAGACATGTAATTGGTCGATATTTACTTGGGTTCTTCGTGTCATTATCTTTCGGTTTGAGAAAGGTTACTCCTTCAGTAATAGAATTCGGGTATTTCTTTAACTCCATTTATAAACTCGTTGAGACATTTTCTAATTTGATTGTGAGTAGTATTGAATTTCTTATACCAAAATTTTGAATATTATCATTACCTGGTGCTTTTCCAGCTATGTGTAGCACTGATTGTCGACTTATTCATCAACAGTTATACCTTCGAATCTCATCTCATTAACATCTCTCATCCTAGCTCTTTCGTCTTGAATCCATTGGTGCATCCTGGTTGTGTGCTACCACCGGGTTACCCCATATTCCTGCCCACAACTCTTCTATCTCCGTCTTAGTTGGTGCTCCATTTCCTGTTATTTCTTCGGTACTAGATAGTTTTTGGTAAAACGGTTTTTTCCTTTTCTTTGAACATTCGTTTTGTTCTTTTCTAATGCTACATTCTCTATATCTTTTTAATCTCTTAGCAAGAGCACTTACTTTTTGTTTAAGTGTATCCAAATATTCGGTGAATGAATTTGTTCAGTGTTTCATGTTTTGTGTGAACCTTGATTCTTTCAAATATATTTTGGCAGTAGAGTACCACATTTTTAGATCGATTACCCATTCGCAATTGTTCCAATCTACCGATATCTTTCCTAAACTCATCGATTCTACCAATTAGTCGCTGTTCCCATTTTCGGAATTTTTTCTTCTCTTGTTTTGTCTTTGAAGAGGTAGCAGATTTTACCTTTAAGCCCAAGTATCTAATCACTGCTACAGCTGCATTATTGTTATTATTATTATTTTTTTTTTATTATTATTATTATTATTATTATTATTATTATTATTATTATTATTATTATTAGGTTGTGTGAGTTAGGGTTGTTGTGTATTTGTTATATATAAGTGTTTCATAATTTAATGTACATGGATTAGCACTATAATTTTTCACTGTTCTATATCTGTTCTATTCAATGTTTATTCACTGTATTATCTGCAAACTGTTGCTTCACAAAAATGTTTTTGGCTAGTATAAGTATTTAATTTGTACATTAATTACTTGTTTTTATCTACTATTTTAATCTTTTATTTTAGTGTTATGTATTTTTATTTTTATTTTATTTTTTATTACACACTGAGTCATTCACTGCTTACTGATACTTACTGTTACTTCACTTATTATTGTATTGCTATCTAGATTTGAAATATTGAATTAGTTAAAATCATTATTTCACATGCATGATTTTCTTTAATGTAACATGTTCCACAGTTTAAGCTGTCCTGTGCAGCTTGTGGATGGCCGAACTTGTTCGATAGAAAATGTATAAGAGATATGTATTTCAATAAAAAAAAAAAAAAAAAAATATTATTATTATTATTATTATTATTATTATTATTATTATTATTATTATTATTATTATTATTATTATTATTATTATTATTATTATTATTATTATTATTATTATTATTATTTATTTATCTAATACAGTATTTACATTCCAGAGAACATAAGATACAATAGAGCAATGAACCTTCGTGCCAAATTTCATGTTGATTGCTCTAAGTGCCTCCCGGGCGAGTGCTGGAAATCAAGGTTATAATAATATACACCATTATAGGGGTGGGGGTTGAATAAATTTAGTTGAGGAGATATGGGTCGATTGGATGAAAACACATCAATACATAATTTTAATTAATAATTTGAATCAAAAATTATTTTGGGTTCGGGCTATGAATTATCTCAATTTAAGGGGTTGAATTAGTGGATGTTGAGAGTGAAGCATGTATATGCCTCCCGGCTTATTTTTAATTCTGATATTATTATATCTACCTCCATGCCAAATTTCGCGCTGGTAACGGAATTTGCAATATTTTTCCGCCAACAGATCTGGTGAATTTTCACGAAGATAATAGTGTATACACATTAAGCGCGCTAAGGTAGAGGGTGGAGCCATCTGCAATGACCGTGAATTTAGTTTCCATGAGACGATAATAAAATTGTATTTTCCAGCTAATTATTAATAAATAGAATATATTTGTCTCATGGGATCCAAATAAATAGAATATATTTGTCTCATGGGATCTGTTGCGACCCCACTTCACGCGCACCTATTAAATCTTCAAAGTGAATATTTGATCACTGAGGGCGAAATTCCGCGCGAAGTCGAAACTCAGTGATCACTAAATACAGACAATTATAATATTAAGCAATTGACAATTGAAAGACATTTTATTTATAAGTTTTAATCATGTTATTTGTCGGGATATGTTTTTCAATATGTATGTATTATGAGTCTGTAGCTTGTTTGTCGCCAGCCTCCCCCCTCCACCAACCTCACTACGTCATGCAGTCACCCCCTCCTCGGGGGCTGTCACGTGATCTGAACTCGCAGTTTGGTTGGCTACAGGACGGGGCTGGTGGGTATATAAACCGCCCGGTCCAGGGCTAAAATCAGTAGTTCTTGTGGTTCGGTTATGCCTGCCACACTGCTCACACCATCCATTTCTGTAAAGTAAATGTAAAATATATCTACACCCTAAGTTACATCTGTCTCTTGCTTTGATTTAAATGTCCCATCCAAAATCCTACCTTGAACGTCGAGACCTGCAAGCTCTCAAAAGCGGCCTGAAACCGTTGACCTTCTAGACCTGCAAGCTCTCAAAAGCGGCCTGAAACCGTTGACCTTCTAGACCTGCCAGCTCTCAAAAGCGGCCTGAAACCGTTGACCTTCTAGAACTTCGAGCGCCGCTACGTGCCCTGAAAGCACGTTAGTTAGTACCTTAATCCTCCAATGCATCCCTTTAGGCCCTAGTTGCCATCGAGGTCCAAGTCAAAATACTATCCTTTCTCCCGTCCTTATTTGCATACCGCGAGCGGTAGACGGGCGCTCGCAACATTTGGCGACCGTGACAGGACCCGATTCACTATAGTCTTACGGAATTAAAATGGAGGCCCTTAAGAAAGAGAGAACACCCGTTCGGTCAGCATTTACTAGAATGTATCAACAAATCACGTCGGAATTAGATAAACCTATCCTCCCTCGAAGAGCTAATGAACTACTAGACTTGCTTACAGATAAAAACAACAGGCTAGAAAGCATAGATGCAAGAATCATTGCAGCTTTGGTGGGGGAGGGGGACAAGGCAGAAAGTGACGAGGTGATAGAGGACGAATATGTCACTATTGAATCTTACCGTGATAAATTCATTTCTATCAAAGGAAAACTCACGGATGAAATTAATAAACAGAATGGAGAACCAGCATCCTCTAGCACAAATTCAATTTCGAGTAATCTGGTCGAAACCCAGAAGAAATACAGGTTACCGGAGTTAGAACTGAATAAATTCAGTGGCAATGTTAGAGAGTGGCTTGCGTTTTGGGGCCAATTTAAAACAATCCACGATGATAAGGAAATTGCGCCCGAAGACAAGCTACAATATTAATCTCAGTGCATGGTAAACGGATCACGACCCAAGGAGATAGTGTCCAGTTATCCAGTAAATGCAACCAGTTACAATAAAGCCATTGAGGCGCTTAAGACAAGATACGGGAACAAAGACGTTCTCATTGACGTATATATCCGGGAACTGCTAAAATTGATCAACGTCAAAAAACGTATGTCGGATATATCACAATTAAATGATAAGATTGAGACGCAACTTCGCGCACTAGAATCACTAGGCGTGGTTAATGATCAATATTCAATAATGCTCTTCCCAATGGTGGAAAGTTGCCTACCAGAAGAACTGATAAAGGCTTGGGAGAGGCAACGCAGCTTCTTAAAACTTCATGTTCAAACCGATAGGATTGAAACCGACCTTCAATTACTAATGAACTTTTTGAAAAATGAAGTTACGAGCGAGGAACGCGCGAGGTTAGCAAAAACCACTTTTGAATCACGCGGTTCCCATGATAATTCACACAAAGCAGGCAAGCCTAATATTGATACCGCGACTGACCTATTGAACTCGAATAATAGCTATAGGCAGTCGCACAAACAGTGCTTGTTTTGTGATAAACAACATCCCTCGCACGAATGTTACAAAGCTAGGCGTATGACACTTGAAGAGAGGCAGGCCATAGTCACTGATAAATAGACCAGGAGCTAATTCCTGTAGGAGCGATATTAACGAAATTGGTTCACCCCACTTAACATCTCAAATATGACTTGACCACGTGTTAGTATGCACCTTATGAAACAGCCCCAGGTAGTTCGTCACTTCGAATTGTCGTATACGTTTTTTTTAGAGGCCATTTTGTTTTTGAATGTGCAATCATTGAAACACTTACTCTCTACTGTCTTAAAAAGTACATAACTCGGGACTCGGTTAACCGATTTTATTTTTTAAAACACCGATTTGTAGGTAACTGTATGCTTTCCATAATATATACAATCAATATTTAATAAACATATGATTTCATTGTTAAAAATTGCAGACACGGCAAAAATAGTGTAAATAATTTCACTAAAATGTGATTCAAGAATAGATTCGACACATTTTTTTGGTTGCTAGCAAGATGTTTTTATACTTGATTATGATTTAAAAAATATATTCATGAACTAAACTAATAAAATGTATAGATTTTTGGAGGTTTAGATGATACGCGTTGCAGGATGAGCATTTTCAGTAGATTGAGCGCTATTTAACTAGGTTTTTAATCCAACTTCATTTCGTCATTGTTAGCATAGAATTATATTTTGAAAGTAATTTCAACCAACAATACAAGTAAATGGAAAATATAATGATACTAACAATGTATTTCGAAGATATTTTTCATAATAGTTAATTTTACAGGATTTTCAGTTTCAAAAGTGGAAAAAGTGGAAAAGTGCTTTTTTCACGTGATAAATTTATTTGGTTGCACTTTAATTCTTTGATAGTCTGATATTAGAGATTTTAAAGGTTCTCTGAAAATTTCATCCAATTCGTAGCAGTCGTTTGTCCCGGAAAGCGAAAAACGAACTATAAAGTGTACAAATAATAGAAAAATATCTTAAAATTGATATTTGATGACACATCTTTACTTGTTTTGCAATAAATTACCTGTCATGTTGTAATATTTATATATTGTACTTTAAAGTGGTTTGACTATGATAGTATTGTATCATTATCTCGCAAAAATGTTCCATTGTTTGGCCAATTGGAACCGTTGTTCCAAGGATAGAGGCGGCTTTAAGCCTAACAATCGCTCAAATCTAGAAGAAAGCATACGAATTAGATAGAAGAAATAGATGGCCCCAAGTTGCGATCCTGTAACTTTTTTATTAATTGGATTAATTAAATTAATTAATAAATTAACCAGAATAAATATCCGAAATTGAACAAGAATAAATATCCGAAAAAGTATTTGAGCTAGCTAATTGATTAATTTCCCAATTAATTACACTTTTTAAAAAAAATCTTCTTAAGTCCTATTGTGTAATTATGTATACCTAAATGTCTACCGATTGGCCTAAGATGTTCCCACTTTAATAACATCATGCCAATAATTTCGAAATGTTATGTGCCTAAGCGAAATTATTGTAACTGATAGATTAATAGAAGAGTGAAGTTGAATAACAATTAGCCTTCAAAAGTTTGTTAATAACTAGGAGAATGGTGTGAAATCATTTAAAGAAAATAATAAATAGTTTGGAATTTTCCGCTCTTTCACAAAAACATAAATTAGAAAAAATCGCATGTTACTTTGGGTCCCTGTTAAGTTCCACTGCATTGTTAAAAAAGCGTTATCTTGTATAAGAAGTCTAAGTTTTCTTGCTGTTTCCTAGCAGCAATACAATGATGTGAAAATGTTACTATTATTATTTAATAAATAAATAAAATAAATAAATTGTTAAAACCATTCTCCTAGTTATTAACAAACTTTTGAAGGCTAATTGTTATTCAACTTCACTCTTCTATTAATCTATCAGTTACAATAATTTCGCTTAGGCACATAACATTTCGGAATTATTGGCATGATGTTATTAAAGTGGGAACATCTAAGCCAATCGGTAGACATTTAGGTATACAAAATTACACAATAGGACTTAAGAAGATTTTTTTTAAAAGTGTAATTAATTGGGAAATTAATCAATTAGCTAGCTCAAATACTTTTTCGGATATTTATTCTTGTTCAATGGGCTTTATTTGATACCAATGTCGACAGTGTAGTCTCTTAATTCAATGTATGTTTTGGTTAATTTATTAATTAATTTAATTAATCCAATTAATAAAAAAGTTACAGGATCGCAACTTGGGGCCATCTATTTCTTCTATCTAATTCGTATGCTTTCTTCTAGATTTAAGCGATTGTTAGGCTTAAAGCCGCCTCTATCCTTGGAACAACGGTTCCAATTGGCCAAACAATGGAACATTTTTGCGAGATAATCATACAATACTATCATAGTCAAACCACTTTAAAGTACAATATATATATATATATTACAACATGACAGGTAATTTATTGCAAAACAAGTAAGGATGTGTCATCAAATATCAATTTTAAGATATTTTTCTATTATTTGTACACTTTATAGTTCGTTTTTCGCTTTCCGGGACAAACGACTGCTACGAATTGGATGAAATTTTCAGAGAACCTTTAAAATCTCTAATTTTAGACTTTCAAAGAATTTAAGTGCAACCAAATAAATTTATCACGTGAAAAGAGCACTTTTCCACTTTTTCCACTTTTGAAACTGAAAATCCTGTAAAATTAACTATTATGAAAAATATCTTCGAAATACATTGTTAGTATCATTATTTTTTACCATTTGCTTGTATTGTTGGTTGAAATTACTTTCAAAATATAATTCTATGCTAACAATGACGAAATGAAGTTGGATTAAAAACCTAGTTAAATAGCGCTCAATCTACTGAAAATGCTCATCCTGCAACGCGTATCATCTAAACCTTCAAAAAATCTATACATTTTATTAGTTTAGTTCATGAATATATTTTTTAACTCATAATCAAGTATAAAAACATCTTGCTAGCAACCAAAAAAATGTGTTGAATCTATGCTTGAATCACATTTTAGTGAAATTATTTACACTATTTTTGCCGTGTCTGCAATTTTTAACAATGAAATCATATTTTTATTAAAAATTGATTGTATATATTATGGAAAGCATACAGTTACCTACAAATCGGTGTTTTAAAAAATAAAATCGGCTAACCGAGTCCCGAGTTATGTACTTTTTAAGACAGTAGAGAGTAAGTGTTTCAATGATTGCACATTCAAAAACAAAATGGCCTCTAAAAAAAACGTATACCACAATTCGAAGTGACGAACTACCTGGGGCTGTTTTATAAGGTGCATACTAACACGTGGTCAAGTCAGATTTGAGATGTTAAGTGGGGTGAACGAAAAAAAAAATCCCCAGGGTCTGGCTCCTGGTCTAAAAAGGGCTTCCTTCTCATGTCTCATTCAAGGTCATTCCGCGAAATCATGCAAATCAAACATAAAGTGCATGTTGTGTGAGAAAAAACATAGAGCAATAATGTGCGTGAAATTCCAATCAAACCAAAAAACGGATGAAAACACAATTGAGAATATCGCACAAGAGAACAGTACATCACTGGCTAACATTAACGTCACTCAAAACGTCATCCTTCAAACCATTCAAGTTAAGATAGAAGGACATAATGGACAGAGTAGACTAACCCGAGCAATAATAGATACAGGATCTCAGAGATCATACATCACTAATGACATTGCTCGGGAGATGAGTTACCCAGTAGAAGGGTGTGAGACATTAAAACACGGGTTATTCGGTGGTCACGTGACTCTCCCTAAGAAACACAATGAATACGTAGTTTACTTGACCAATCTGGATAACAATTACACATGTAACTTTAAAGTTCTCGACAACCCGGAAATCTGCGATTTCGCACAAAGTATTCCAAGAGGTGCATGGACAAATGAATTAGAGAGAAAAAACATAAAACTAAGTGATTATGGGCACAAGTCAAAGAAAATCAAGATACTTATCGGCGCCGACGTCGCAGGCAAACTATTCACCGGAAACATTCAAGAATTACAGTCTGGTCCGGTGGCCATAGAAACCAAGCTCGGCTGGACGCTGATAGGCAAAGTAGTCGATGATAGTGTTCATAAAACAAATGACTCTCTCTTGGTCACCTCTATGTTTGTACATGATTGTACTATTCCAGACCTATTGACGCCTGACGTCATAGGCATTGCAGACAAAACGACCAGAGAAGAAAAGGAGGAACGCGCAGAAAACACGAGTTACCACTTTCTCAAGACGGTCAAAAGAGAACTCGACGGGGAGTCTCAAGTTGATTTGTCGCGGATAAGACAACCCTTTCCTAACGACAATAACAACATCACTGTCGAGACATTACAAAATACTACCACAATACTGATTGATAGAAATAGCTTTGATGTTTCTCACAAATGCTTAGATACATTGACTGGTGGTAAACAATCGCGTAATGCATTATATAATGTCAACAATAAATGTTACCCCGCAATAGGTGACAATGTTGTATCTAATCCCATCAATAACTACAATGACGTATACAAAACAGAGCAGTTCGAGTTAAGAAGGTGGGAGATACAATTCTCAGAAGATACAAGCAAAACCGCGGGAAAGTTGCCATTGAAGAAGGTTCAAATACCAAGAATATTAGATCTAGAAATCAGTCAAGCATTATCAAATACCATTCAGCTGACAGAAAGATGCGAGTGTCCTGACAGCTCAGCCGACCTCCACGTCCAAGGGATGAGAGCGAAGCCTGTCACGGCGTTAGAAGGGTGGGAGCGGTCGAAACCAGATACACAAAACCATGAGACACTAGGCGCCAAACCCTCACACTCCCACTCCACTTTCAAATCTTCTGATCTCAGCTTCAAACCATGCCTGATTTACGATCCTATGAACACATCCTTCCTCAAACCTAATTACCAACCCTGCATCAACAATCTATGGTGCAGCGGTGGTGGCAGAGTTGGAGGAACTTCGAGACGACGTGGCATTTCCGGCCTGACCATGTCTTGTCAGGCCTTGCCATTTTGCCTCTTCCAATTCGAGGGGCGCTTCGCAGTGGACATCTGGATGGTCTTCCGGTCACCAAAGTCACCGCCACCCCTTGGCGGCGACCCTCCGTTACCGTCTGCGAGGTCGTCCTCTTGGCTGAGCGTCTACTTTCCCCCCACCGGTTCGAGCCCCGAGCAACCCCCTGCCGAGTCTACACGAAAGGTGCGTGGAGATACGAGTGCGCGTACCGTGTGATACAGTAATCAAAAATGAGCGTGTCTCATTTTAGAGGTGGGAGTATGTTGCGACCCCACTTCACGCGCACCTATTAAATCTTCAAAGTGAATATTTGATCACTGAGGGCGAAATTCCGCGCGAAGTCGAAACTCAGTGATCACTAAATACAGACAATTATAATATTAAGCAATAGACAATTGAAAGACATTTATTATAAGTTTTAATCATGATATTTGTCGGGATATGTTTTTCAATATGTATGATTATGAGTCTGTAGCTTGTTTGTCGCCAGCCTCCCCCCTCCACCAACTCACTACGTCATGCAGTCACCCCCTCCTCGGGGGCTGTCACGTGATCTGAACTCGCAGTTTGGTTGGCTACAGGACGGGCGGGTGGGTATATAAAAACCCCCCGGTCCAGGGCTAAAATCAGTAGTTCTTGTGGTTCGGTTATGCCTGCCACACTGCTCACACCATCCATTTCTGTAAAGTAAATGTAAAATATATCTACACCCTAAGTTACATCTGTCTCTTGCTTTGATTTAAATGTCCCATCCAAAATCCTACCTTGAACGTCGAGACCTGCAAGCTCTCAAAAGCGGCCTGAAACCGTTGACCTTCTAGACCTGCAAGCTCTCAAAAGCGGCCTGAAACCGTTGACCTTCTAGACCTGCCAGCTCTCAAAAGCGGCCTGAAACCGTTGACCTTCTAGAACTTCGAGCGCCGCTACGTGCCCTGAAAGCACGTTAGTTAGTACCTTAATCCTCCAATGCATCCCTTTAGGCCCTAGTTGCCATCGAGGTCCAAGTCAAAATACTATCCTTTCTCCCGTCCTAATTTGCATAACGCGAGCGGTAGACGGGCGCTCGCAACAGGATCCAAATCCCATTTGATCTAAATCTCATGGGATCCAAACGATAATTTGGATCCTCTGAGAATTGTATCATTTAGGATTTAGTTCCCGCGAGACAGAATAAATAAATAATTAAAATGTAATTCTAAAAAAAGCTCAATTGGATCCCGTGAGATTTGGATCATTTAGGATTTGGATCCCGTGAGACTCTCCCATAATAATAATATTAATAATAATTAATTAATATCAAACCCTATTTCCAACTAAGTCGGGTAGGGGGTGGGAGGGTCCCACCACATTCTTGGCTCCACGGGGTTATCGAAGCCGGCTAGCCATGCCTGACGCTTCTCCCACATCATCTTTTTCTTCCTCTGCGTCATCAACTTCACTTTCTTCCTCTCCTCTGTCTTCTTCCTCAGGGACCTCCACCAGTTTGTTCCATGTTTTTCGTTCTTCCCAACATTTTTCTTGGTTAATCCTTTCCCAAGCTGCATTTCTCTTTTTCAAATCCATTGCTATAACTTCTTCCCATCTCAGTCTGGACCTCCCTCTTTTTCTCTGTTTGTTTCCTGCATCTTCTTCATACTGTATCTTAGGGATCCTGTCCTGCATTCTCTTCATATGTCCAAACCACCTCAGCCTTTCTTTCCCTAGCTTAAAGTTTAAACTCTCTACTCCTAGCTCTTTCCTTATCTTCGTGCTCCTCATCTTATCAATCTTCGTAACTCCCATTACACTCCTTAAAAATTTCATTTCTGCAGCTTGAATTTGTCTTTCTTCTTTACCCCCAACTGGCCATGTCACTGCACCATATGTGAGTACCGGTACAAAATATGCTTTGTATATTAAAAGTTTGCATCTCCTTGGCACTTCTTTTTTCCAAAGCAGTTTCCTCACTAACTGGAAGAAACTCTCAGCGATACCAGTACGCCTTGCAATCTCCGCGTCTATTTTTCCATCGTCGGAGATTATGCTGCCCAGGTATTTAAACATATGTATAATAATAGTTATATATATATTTTTTTTTTATTGTACATACTTTGCAATATACATTATTCGGAACAAATATATTTTCCCACTAAGCTGCAAAACAGCTTATTAGTGGGGCGCATAGAACAAATATTGAGAGCGCACCGGTCACTTACATGTATGCACAACCAACACCTATACAGATTAAATACAAAAAATAAATAAAATAAACACAGATTGTTAATAGACATTTCGTTTAGAAATAACAAAGAATTATACCTAATAATAATTGTACAAAAATTAATCAATCAAATCAAATAAAAAACAGCGGAATTTCCAAAGAATCAATGTTAATGATTCAGAAACACACACAAAAAACAAACAAAAGCAATTTAGTCAAAAATTGGTGAAGACCTTTATGTATTCAACAAATAATCTTTCGACTTCCGTTTGATCTCACTGAAGTAAGAACACATGGTTAAAAAGATAGGCAATTCATTAAATAGCTTTGGTACTAAATATTCTAATCTCCGTTGGCCATATTTGTTATTAAACGAAGGTACATTAAATTGAACAGTGTGAAAACTACGAGTGACTTTATTTTTTAGTATTATATCTTTAAATTCATTTTTAAAGTACTATGTTACAATAATTTTATATTTAAACAGTTTTTCTACAGGAAGCACATTGCATAAAATATAAGTTTCACGAGTAGAAAGGTAATCATAACGTGGTGGTCGAATTAAGCGGACTAATTTATTTTGTAAGGTCGATATTTTACTCAAAATGATAATCGGCAGCATTACCCCAAGAAAGTAAACCATAAGAAATAACAGACTCGGCTAGAGCCACGTAAACGCTACGTAACAAACGAAAAGGCAAACAGTTTTTGAGATAACCTTACTAAAAATACTCATCACCAATTGATAACCAAATAATAACTTCTTGTAAACCATAATAACCAATTGATAACCATTTGTAAACCACTAATAACCACCAAAGAGGCTTGTGAAATGGATGATAACCAACTGTAAACCATTTAATAACCATTTGATAACCTATTGCAAACCAGAACATCACCAATTGACAACCATGGTTATTATAAATCTTTTAATAACCATTTGATAACCATTTGTAAACCTCAACTAGTAATAACCAAATGGTCACCATGGTTATTAGTTGGTTATTACTTTTTTCTGAGAATCTCATAACCAATACATAACCAAATACAAACCATGGATATTTTAGTCACCAATTGGCAGCCATGGTTATTAATTGGTTTACAATAACATGAAGAACATATACAAGCCTTATCAATATAGGCCCTACTATCAATATATTTTGTTAATTTGACAAAATATATATTTATATGGTCACCTGCAATGCATGCAATTTTTTAAATAAAGACAAACACAAAAGCTGTAGGCCTATTTTGCACTGTGTAATAATGGCATAAGCTAGAAAGTCATTATTTTTTGTCAAAATACACAAACCTCTAGGTCTAATTATTTTCTAGCACAGCATAACATTATTAAAACAGTTTATTTCATAAGAATAATTTACTTGTTTAATGATAGCAATTATCGTAAAAATTGGCCCTGACTGGGCTCGAACCCAGAACCTCCGGCTTACATGACCGATGCTCTTCCAATTGAGCTATCGGTTTTGTTTGTTATCATTAAACGAGTAGGCCTATGTCCTGAAAGCAGGCTTGGCTATTGTACCACCTCTGGCCGATAATTTGAAAGTCGAAGAAACATGCCTGAAAAGTTTGCTGAATGAAAGAAGTCCTTTAAAATAACAGAG
Organism: Sweltsa coloradensis; assembly: GCA_024449915.1. NCBI lineage: Eukaryota > Metazoa > Arthropoda > Insecta > Plecoptera > Chloroperlidae > Sweltsa > Sweltsa coloradensis. The sequence continues at coordinate 31,041 of JAMZAV010004159.1, forward strand.
GAAAAAATGTGAATTTTTTTGGGCGGGACATAACCTCACTACTGGAAATAATTATATTTAGATTTTTAGACAATAGTGTACACATCAAATCTAGTTCAAAATTAAATTTTGAGAATCGGTTTTCTGGACATAGTTTCTAAACACCTTTAGCGTTCCTTTAGCTAGCTATAGCTAAAATAGTTTTCTGAAAATAACAGTTGGTGTACGATTTTTTTTGTCAAACGGTACAAATACGAGTTTTTTTCAGTTTTGTACCGTTTGACAAAAAAATCGTACACCACAACTGTTATTTTCAGAAAACTTTTTTAGCTATAGCTTAAGTTATAGCTAAAGATGTTTAGAAACTATGTCCAGAAAACCGATTCTCAAAATTCAATTTTGAGCTAGATTTGTTGTGTACACTTTTGTCCCAAAATCTAAATATAATTTCCAATAGTGAGGTTATGTCCCGCCCAAAAAAATTCACAATTTTTGTTCTGTTATTTTAAAGGCCTTCTTTCATTCAGCAAACTTTTCAGACATGTTTCTTCGACTTTCAAATTATCGCCCAGAGGTGTTACAATAGCCTTAAAAACTCTCTTCTAATATTTAATTACATAATGGTGAAGATTTTTCTCAAAAGCAATGTCTTAGACACTGTCAAGATCATTCCATAAAACATGGAAAGCTAGCTTTTCATTCTTGCTACAACACAATATTAGTTTGAGAAGAGGTCACAATTCACAAATAAGAAAAGCAGATTTCAAGTAAACAAACTCATTGTAACATTATACAGAAAAGGTTTTGTTTTTCTGCATTCTGCAGTATACGATACAAGCGCGTGGTCCTATACCTTATGAGCTAGCCTGCGCGGTCACACTGACGCAGGTTCCGTGGCCACATGGAGAGAGCGTCGAGCTATGGAGGAAGGAGTCCAGGGATCGAGTCCGATAGATACCAATAAAATTTAACCATCTCAAACTTCTTCCATCTAATGTGAATCTGTTACTTAGTATGTACATGTGTAAATTGAAGTCCTCAAGTCGTTGAAAGTACTTATTTTTAGGAAATTTGATTCCATCTTTTTGGTTATTTGAGTGACTACTAGATCGCGCTGGTGTTCCTTACCGCTGGTTATCAATTGGTTTACACTTGGTTATCAAATGGTTATTATATATAAACCATGGTTATCAATTGGTTTACAGTTGGTTATCAAATGGTTATTAGTTGGTTATCAAATGGTTATTAGTTGGTTTACAAACTTACTGAGCAGTGGTTTACAAATGGTTATCAATTGATAACCATTTGGTCATATTTTGAAACATTGGTTTACAAATGGTTATTAAAAGGTTACTAAAAGGTTATGTAAACCTTGGTTTCTAAATGGTTATCAATTGGTGATGAATATTTTTAGTAAGGGAATACATTTGACTGGGGCATGACCTTAGTTTTTTACATATTGAATCAATGTGAGGTTCCCAGCTGAAAAACTTGTCAATCGCTAAACCCAAATAAACATGACTGTCCACATTTTCAATAAACTCATACCTCCTCGTTCTCCACACTTCGGAGGTTTATGGGAGGCTGCCGTTAAATCCTTGAAATACCATCTCAAGAGGGTAATTGGAAATAACTCTCTCACGTTTGAACAAATGGTAACTTTACTTACACAGATTAAAGCTTGCTTAAACTCACGCCCACTTATTGCCCTTAACAATGATCCTAATGATATATCTTATCTTAGTCCAGGTCATTTTCTAATCGGCGAGGCAATCACCGCTATACCAGAACCCAACTTTACTGACAACTCAATTCATACGTTGAATAGATGGAAGCAACTTCAACACTCCATGCAGCTCATCTGGAGGAAATGGTCAAGTGATTATCTACACTCTTTGCAACAAAGACAGAAGTGGTCTAGTTGTAGTCCAAATCTTCTAGAAGGCACAGTGGTCCTGGTGAAGGAAGACAACCTATCTCCTCTCCAGTGGCAGCTTGCTGTAATCACCGCTCTACATCATGGCGACGATGGAAAGGTTCGAGTGGTCACAATCAAGACTTCTCGAGGACATTACAAACGCCCAATAGTGAAATTGTGCCCACTTCCAACTTAAAATGTTTCAATGTTTCCTTTCTTAAAAAATATTCATTTTTTGGGCCCCAGTATGTTTATGCAACACTTGCACTGCCTTGTTGTTCACAGCCATCCTGGTACTATTTGTGCACTTTAACTTCATTGTTTATTGCTCACCGCCATCCTAATATTTTTGTATCAATTTCTTTGGTGTTGAAAAGGACGCTATGTTTCTTTGTTTTCAACAATGTTTATCATCAGACTGAAATTACTTACTGCATCGGCCATTCGTATGGTCTAGTGTTATTCTCTGTTAACTTTCGATAAGTTATTAATAAATACAGTGTTTTTACTTGTGATTTGCCATTCAAAGTGTGTGTTATTGTGTCCGTGGATCGCTGAACCAGGGCCTTCATTTACAGTCCAATCATTTGTTATCTTTAACATGGTCCTCCATTCACTCCAGAGTTTCATTTTCATCTTCATGTATCACCCATTCATCTCTTGCCCCAACATGGGAAATGAAAAGAAAAGAAAAAAGAAAAGAAAAAGAAAATAAAGAAAAAAGAAAAAAGGAAAGGAAAAAAAAGAAAGAAAGAAAGAAAGAAAAGAAAAAAGAAGAAGAAGAAAAAAACATTAAAAAAGAAAAACGAAAAGAAAAAAACTGATTTATTAGACGATCCCACTCAAACGAATATGAGGTTTGCCAAAAATCAGGAACAGCAAATCAGGGAGTAATCAATCTTTCGCGGAAGAAACCACCGAACGCGAATCTTCATTCTTGTGTTCAACCATCATTCTTGTGTTCAAATCTTGATAACAATTTAGTGCAAAAGATCTTGACTCTAATATATAATTATATCAGATATATAATTATTCAAAATTGTTCAAGTCAAAAACTGATCACAGCAATGATACAGGACACCTAACTCAAGTTGCAAGTTCCACTAGTGGGCGGCAACCAGACAATCTAGGCAGAAAAATATCAATTGAAAATACATTGAATACATCAAATCGCGTTGTTGGATGAGCGTAATTGGTGCATTAAGCTGTCATGTGTTATGCAGATTTTCTGTTGTTCAGTGAAAAAATCATACCAATCGGGTAAAGTATGTAGGTGCTATAAGTCAAAGAAAATTCTTTTAAACGAAAAAAAGCGTAAAATTGCGATTTTTAATGAGAATTAATTTTTCGATTGAGCTCAAAATTTCACATGAATATATTAATTCATAAAATTAAGGTGATGTGAAAACAAAATAACAATCGAATAAAGCATGTAGGAGGAAGAAGTCAAATAAATGTTTTAAATTTTTTTTTTTAATTGAAAAAATCGTAAAATTGCGATTTTCATGAGAAATAATTTTTAGATTGCGCTCAAAAACGTGGCAGATCTAAGTTTGAAAAATTCGAAGGCCTCCACAATATTTCATCGTAATTGGAGTAACGGTTTAGCCGGAATCGTGCTAACAAACACACAAAAATACAAACAGAAAAAACAAGAAAAACGAAAAAAAACGTAAAATTGCAATTTTCACGAGAAATAATATTTCGATTGCGCTCAAAAAGGTGGCAGTTCTAAGTTCTGATATTGAGAAGACCTCCAGAAAATTTCATTGCAATAGGAGAATCAGTTTAGCCGGAATCGTGTTTCAAAAAGCCAAAAATAATTTTGAAAGAAACATTCCGGATTTTTTTCTACAGTGTAGTAGAATGGAATCTTTGCTTCGCTCGCTACGATCGCTACGCTCATCCAATAACATTTTATATCGTGGGGGGTATCCCAGCCCTAGGGACCAAAAACCCCCTTCCGTCTTAGAACACGTTATATCATGGGGGGGTATTCCAACCCTAGGGACCAAATACCCCCTTTCGTCTTTTAACACGTAATATCGTAGGGGCTATTTCATCCCTAGAGACCAAGTACCACCCTTTGGTCGTAATACACGTTTATCGTGTGGGGTATTCTAGCCCTAGGGACCAAATACCCCCCTTTCGTCTTATTACACGTTATATCGGGGGGGGGGGGGTAATCATCCCTAGGGACCAAGTACACCCTTTCGTCTTATTACACGTTATATCGTAGGAGGTATTCCATCCCTAGGGACCAAGTTCCCCCTTTTGCCTTATTACACGTTATACCGGGGGGGGGGGGGGTATTCCATTCCTGCGTGGGGTACTCCAGCCCTAGAGCTGGGATACCGGGGGGTATTCCATCCCGGGGGTATCCAGTCCCTGCTACACCGGCGCAAAGTAGCGTTTCGTGAAAATAAGTCACACGAGCTCAGGAGTTTGGCCACGCTCGCCTGTAAGTTACACGACCAGGATGATGACAGACGTGACAAGGGAAGCGCCCTGTCAACTAGGAAGTCACACGAGCACAGGAGTTTGGCCACGCTCGCCTGTAAGTTACACGCCAGGATATGACAGACGCGTGACGGGGGAAGCGCCCTGTCAACTAGGAAGTCACACGAGCACAGGAGTGAGTTTGGCCACGCTGCCTGTAAGTTACACGACCAGGATGATGACAGACGTGACGGGGGAAGCGCCCTGTCAACCAGGAAGTCACACGAGCACAGGAGTTTGGCCACGCTCGCCTGTAAGTTACACGACCAGGATGATGACAGACGTGACGGGGAAGCGCCCTGTCAACTAGCCTACAACAGCACACGATATTACGTGATATCCATTTGATCAAAGGAAATATAACATCCACCGATATTGCAGGAATATACTAGGTTAACTCAAAACGATATACTGCATTGGAGCTAAAGGTTTGTTCAGAGGATATTCAAAGCATTGGCATGTGCATCCACAGCATATATCAACAACGTTTCATACACGTGTATAAAAAACTAATTTCTCTGTTCATGGATATTTGCAAATAACCTATAAAGATACGTAGAATATGCTTTTAAAATACCGTATTACATAGTAAGTCCACTATATATCCTTGGTATATACATTAATAATCAACTTTACACATCTTGGCCGCAATTGAGTATATAATCTGTATATTGAGCAAACATCACATAGTCATACACAGATGACATAGTATGTCACATGTATAATCCTACGTATATTCTACATAAATCAACAAATAAGTCTACTCCGTTCGTAAGTACTAACTGTGTTTATTGAGCAAACATGCCGTGGACATACATCGATTATAAGGTATGTCCCATGGATATTCTACGTATGTTCTACATTAACCAACATTCAGTCTACTCCACTCGAAAGTAGGGCTATCTGTATATTGTGAAAACCTGGAATACACCGATTTATTGTATCCCCCATTTTTATCCTGCTATCAAAAATAAAATAAGTTACTTCGTTCGAAAGATATGCTCTAATGTATATGAGCAAACATGCCATGAAAAACCCCGTTTATTGGTATGTCCCATGTGTACACCCTACGTATTTTACAAAAAAAAAACAGTGAGTCTACTCCTTGTAAGATATATTCTGTAATTGAGAAAAACATGCCATGGTCATAACCGATTACATGGTAGGGCCCACGAAATTCCACGTATTTTCTACATTAACCAAATTCAGTCTACCCCGTTCGAAAGTATACACACTCTGTATTTTGGCCAAACTGCATGGGCATACACGATTACATGGTATGTACCATGTTTATCCTACATATTTTCAATATTAACTAATATTTAGTTATAGTTCGAAAAGTATATATCTGATATGAGCAAACATCCCATGACAATACACCGATTTATGGTATTCCATGTATACCCATGTTTTTGGTTCAATATAAACCAACGTTAGTCTCTCCTTTCGTAAGTGGGCTATTTTTACTCTGTATATTGGCAAAATCCAGAAAACAAAACCATTATATGGTTGTTCCATGTACATCCAACGTATATTCCCATAAAACCTAGATTCGACCCGTTGAAAAGATGTAATATTCTGAATTTACAGCGTACATGCCAAAACTTTCCCCTTATTTAGGGTATGTCCCAGTTATCCTACATATTCGAAAAAAAACCATAAGAATATTCAAAATATACAGGTACTGCCATGAAACATAACATATTTCCCTATTGTATTTTTAAAAAAGTGGTCTAGCGGCTTGTGTCGAAGATGTACAAAATTTTTCTATTAAAAACAAAAAACTTATATAATTGATCATTTAAAAGTATTTGTTTACCCCAAAATTTATGATAATGTATGCGCACATACTTTAAATTGATAAGAAAGAGAAAATTTTGCAAATACAATCTCTACACGTGCGAAAACCAAGTGAGCATTCCGCATGGTCCGGGAGCTTGTTTTCATATTCTCGGGTAATTTCTGTTGAGAGTATAAAAAACTTCAGGGCGGGCTCTTCCCTTGCACTTCGGGGGAGCTGAAAAACTACTTATACCAAAATTAAAAATTGGGGTTCCTCAGGTGCCCGCTGTTTTAATTTCGTTTCTTATTTCTTCTTACCATAAATTTTCGAATTTTCACCAGTTGATGGGCGGCTTATGACCGTGGAAATTGATATTGCCCACATCAAAAGAACATCCATGTAAGTTTCCCCCACATCCTGTGAAAGTCCATGGGAAATATTGATTTTAAATTACTATCCATCGGGGTTGTTACCTACAAAATTTTCCCCCAAATACCCACATATAATGCACGTATTTGTATACCGGGGGTTCGTACGAAGTACTAAGGATATTCACGAAAAGCAGTATGAATCGGGATAAGGGATATTGTTCGTACATTTAAGGATATCCAGAATGAGACATGTAGTCTGCGAACTACCACGCACATCAAATAAACGCCAAGATATATTCCCGTAAAACCCCGACATCCCTTGGAGTGATAGAAAATTTTTTTTTTTAACTATATTCCTCGATTGTTGTGTACCAACAATGTACCACAATTTTAAAATGTATATCATATACCTAAGAGTTTAATGAATGTCAAGGAAATTCAAGAATTGCACTACGAAACGTGGGGATTGATGGTACTTCAGGAATACCATAGCAAACCGGGGGTCCCAGTAATGAATATCGTGACATTTGCAATTCGCCGGATTACCATTGAATAAAAAGCTGTTATAGTAATTTCCCCCGGGAAAATAAACTTTTATTTTGGATATTCGTAGGATATTCGTGGGGATGGTGTGTGTGTGGGGAAAAGGGGGACGGGGTAAATCCATAATATGTTAAATTATAGGGCTTGAAAAACCGTATGCAGAAACATAGTGGCGTTAGCAGAAGTCCGCAAGTCGCTCGATGCGTCGGTAAAGTTGCGGCTACTCTGGATGAGACGCAAACGTCGACCTTTGCTTATTTTAATCAGAAAATGAATATTTCAAATAAAAAAATTGTACCAATCATACTGTAAAGCATGCAAGAAACTTAAAATATTGAGTAAAAAATTGCAAATTGAGTGAATTATGAACTCGCACGACCCTTCGCACAGAAATGCCTCTCGTTTCCCACTACTCCAAAATGGACGGTTAAAATTGTCACTTTTGACCACTACGTTGCAGGTTGGCCAAAACACAAAATTTAATAAATGATTTCTGTTTTCTATCAAGAAAATGCTCTTTAAGTGCTATAATAATTTATTCGTGTCATTTGGGCCTGGATTTTGCTTGCATTTCGTTTCCATTGATCTCCAAACATTATCGCTGGACTCTGGAGACGATTCCGCCATCTTTGCCAATATTTGGGTCCGCAACTTACCGACGCAAGTCCTTGTGCATGAGGGGATATGTCTATAAGGAATTATTTATTTACCACCTACATATCAAAAGTATAATATGTCGTGAGCCACCAAAACCATCAATTCCTCACTAAAACATGTTGTGGGGAAATGGAGAGAGGGTGCAGCCATTAGTCCTAAAAAGAGTTTTATTATTGGTGGCAAAGTGTAGCAAACGGCGAGTTCAATGACGTCATTGCATTGCCACCTCAGTCAAAAGGTGTAGGTAAATCAAACAAAACTATGTCTTTATCGACAGATAGTAATGCTAGCATTGGGGGAAAAGGTTGATGGCATTACTGGAAGCGGCAGTGTGGGAGGACACAATTTTATTGCCTTGGACTCTTCCTTAGACAGAGCCGTACTAAGGCAAATTGACCAATCACTTGCTATTATTTTATATGTCCCGACGGTATCCGTTTTATGTTTGCGTTCACTATTTGCAGCAACATCATGCATAATGAAAAACCATCTATTGTCGACAATTAACTTACGACCTTCTTTTATTAACGTCTATTTTTTTGCGAATTTTGAAAGAATTTTAACTGAAGAAATTTAACTTGAAAATTTAAATATTGAAACATATCTTCTAAAGGAATAAAAATAAAAATGTGTAACTTAGTTCTTGTACGCGTTATTGCTCCCCGAGGACTATACGCTAATGTGTATACTTTGGAATACCGTGTCACTCGATAATGACGAATTTGTTACGAGACTTTATACTCTTCTTGGCGTTCACATAATATACTACACTAACATGACGATTAAACTATTATTGTTTTCTAGAGCGAATGATCTTCTCTGTTAAAGCGTCCTAAAACTAATAAAAATATCATCATCTGATATCGCCATCAATATAGACTAGTTTGTAACAACACCTCATTAATTCTTGTACGCGTTATTGCTCCCCGAGGAGTATACGCTAATGTGTATAGGCCTACTTTGGAATACCGTGTCACTCGATTAGTCAGGATATGAATTCGCCCTCACCCATTGGCGGTTCCCATAGAGATGACTTCCAAGCAATCAATTGAAGAACATCCGAGCCTCGCCTTGCGGCTTGCACTGTCGTCATTATAAATGTGAGCTCACTTCCCAGGTGGCTTGCAAATATAGACTTCTTGCAGCTCACGACTACCTTTGTACTTCCAGACCACAGCTAATTAGCCGTGTAGGAGACCAGGGCTGGTTGGCTTACCAGATTTCTCGGCATCCAATTATAATTGTAATCCAATCATATTAACAGTTACCTCAAAGTAATTGTAATATAATTTTTTCTACTTGATTATTGATTTTGAATGATACACATAGGCCTAATACATTGAAAAGGTCACTAATATTTTGGCCGACATTTTGTTTTTATAAACATTTTACAATAATTTATTTATGTTTTTAAAATTCGTAATATGTAAACTGAGGAATAGGCTGCATCGATGTTATGCATTGATTGGACCAGGGAGAGAAGCGAATGAATCTTACTTTTCACACTAAACGAGAATTTGCCTGTTTTTAATCCATCCAGAACGTCCGAACGGCACACCAAATTGCGCTGAAACCTTAAACAGACAATCCGGCACCCGCCCGCAGGAGGCAGCTAATACTCTGTGGGAAAATCCGTTACGATTTAACTCACAAGAAATAATAAATTGAAAAAGGCTGAGAATGTCGCATACACTCTTTTGTTCACAAACAAATCATTTTTATCAAATCATGTTTTAATTGTCATGCGGTGAATGAATGCATGCAGTTATCAAAGGTATAACGAAGCTACGCTCGTTTCCCCAAAATTCATCGGGAGATTTGATTTGATTGATTGATTGAACTTTATTTTTCCTTGATGTTTATAATAGATGGTTGTTACAATTTTGGATGAGCAAAGCGAAGATTCCATTTCACTACACTGGAGAAAAAAATCCGGAATGTTTTTTTTTTCTTTTTGTATTTTTGTGTGTTTCTAACACGATTCCGGCTAAACCGAACCGATACTCCAATTGCGATGACGTTTTCTGCAGGTATTTTCTGGAAATCTCTGAACTTAGAACTGCCACGTTGTTAACGCAATCGAAAAATTATTTCTCATGAAAATCGCAATTTTACGATTTTATTCGATTTTTTTAAATTTCTTTATCTTATAACACCTACATGCTTCATCCGATTGAAATGATTTTTTCACAGAACCTTAATCGAAAAATTATTTCTCATGAAAATTGCAATCTTACGCTTTTTTCATCTTTTCAAAAATTTCTTCGACTTCGACGACACATATATTATACTTTATCCAATAGTAATGATTTTTTCACAGAACCTTAATTTTGTGAATTACTATATTCGAGTTAACTTTGAGGTTATTTGAAGAATAATTTTTATCTTAATTTAACTTTTTTTTTTTTTTTAATTAAAATTACAAGCAGGCGGTGACCTAACCAAAGAACATCCAAAGAAACTCTTGCGTCCTATGCAAGGAGGTATGAATAATGAAAGGAGGCAGCATGGCGTCATCAAAAGCAAAACCGTAGCCACTTTGAACGACAATGGTGGTCGGCGAGAGCCTCGAACCCAAAGCAAGGTCGTCGGTATAAAGATTAGTCATCTTTTAAGCTATGAACATTCCAAAACAAACAAAAACGGAGCACATGAACAAAAATTACATTTCACCTCTTTATTATTCATTCTCATATTAATACAAGAGTTATTATCAATGTATTAAGTATAATACCAGCTGTTTCAGTGCCGCCATTTTAACATGGCGGCCGTCGATGGCTAGGTCGATGGCAAGGTCCCCTGTATCTACTCCTAGCGGAGGTCTTACGAAGCCGTAAAGTAAGGTTATCCAGACGCGAAATTAGAAGCCATCTTGGATTGGATCACAAACCACCTTATTTCGTCATGGCGCCCACTACTCTGCGTTGTATTTGGTGTTGTGTTTTTATTTATATTTGAACATATTCTCTCATTCAAATGACGGGGTGTGTAGCACCAAATTGTTCGGAAAGCTCCAGGGAAGGTGTTAGACTATTTAGATTTCCTTCTTCTCCGAGAAGAAGAGCTATAAATGGGTCTAAAATTGCAGGCGTGATGGACAGCATTGACAGCTCCAGATTGAGTGAGGTATGTAGCTAACCTAGCGAATTGCAATTATATTTTTATTTTATGTATTTAGACTGGTATGGACTCTTGGCCCTCAGCAAGAGTTTAGAGTTTAACATATTTAATTAGGCCTAGGTGGGCATATCCTTTGGCAGGCTAGAGGAGAGGCCTAGCCCTAGGCCTAGGCCCACTTTGGCAGGCTAGGGGCTAGGCCTAGGACCTTGGCCTAGGACCTTGGCCTAGGACCTTGGCCAAGTGATTTACACAAAGACTTGGTCATAAAGGGTTTAGGTAGGCCTACAAACAAAACAACCCCAATTTAACATAGGGCTAGCTAGGCTCTAGCAGATTAGTTAGGCCTAGCCTCTGAGGCTAACGGTACCGGTACCTAGCACTGGCCTTCAATAGGTTAATTGAACGTAGGCCTAGGCCTACAAAACAAACTCCGTAGCTCCGGCTAAATTAGCAGGCCGTCAATCTATTTTGTTGTTGTTGTTGTTGTTGTCTCTCACTCCTGCAGTTGGTCTAGGACAGGTGGCATTTTCTAGGCGGCTAGTATTTGGGGCGTAGATCTAGGGCCTACCGCCTAAGCCCCTTGCCTGCCTGTGTAAATCAATTCTGTAGGTCTAGGGCCTCCCTAGTCAATTAGTCAAGCCTACTGTTAAAATAGAACACGACGTAATTGTCCCTTAGGGCAACTTTACCCCGTTACCGTAGCTACGGTTAAAATAGCAGTCGTAAATTTACCGTCACAGGCCTAGCCCTAGTTTACAGCTAAAATTGATCATGTAAATTTTCCGTAGCTAACTGTTAAATAGCCGCAGGGTATTTTGTATGGCAAATTGCATGTGGGATGTAGGCCTACATGAAGTACATGTGGTTTGTTTTGCTATCTTAAGCCCTACCCTAACGAACCCTGGATCCAAAAGGCCTACGGTTCTCTACTCCCTATAGTTAGGGGGTTAGGGGATTCAACCTTGCATTTCATTCTAGAAGCAAGCCACTTGGCACAGTTACTTATTAGACCTTATTGATTGATTAAATCGATGGTGCCAAGATGAAATTACCATATTGCACCACTGGCACAGTGGCGGACTGGGGGCCGCCCAGTGACACGTTGTATGTGCGTTTTTGTATGTTCGATCAGTCAAACAAGCTGAGAGGGGACTCAAAACACTTATTATACCTTATTGATTGATTGAATCGATGGTGCCCAGATGAACTTGCCATATTGCACCACTGGCACAGTGGCGGACTGGGGGCCGCCCAGTGACATGTTGGTATGTGCTTTTCTATATATTCGATCAGTCGAACAAGTTGAGAGGGGACTCAAATCATTCGTTAATTTCTCCTTATTTCTATGAAGGTAACGTGGAAATCGTAATTGGCAGAATTTACCTTTTGGAGACCAAAAACGGCAATAAAGGCACATTTCAAAGCAAAGAGTTATTGACTGATATCGTTAGATATTGTGACAGGCCGATAATGCACAAAGGATTAACTAGTATAATACTAAAGACACACTAAAATTAATTGCTTTTCGCTGTGAGATTACATAAACGGCAAAAAAGGCTACATTTATTAAATCAGAACCAGCATACTTCAGCCATAGGAGAAATGGCGGTAAGTCTGATATTTAATGAACAAAACACAAAATATAATATTGCGAACACATGAAGCTTTAGTTTTAAGATTTAAAAAAAAAAATGGTAAAAAAACGGCACAATAATTATTCAATTTTAGAACCAATTTGGCCTACATGTGTGGAAAGGTGGCAATAATTGGAAAATGTAGCGCACAAAACCAAATATATTGCGGTGGCGCAAGAATTTGAAGTTTCTTGTTTTGAGATTAAAATTCGATAAAAATGGCACCAATAATTCCAATAATAATCGAATTACCTATTGCCCTACGAAAGGTTACAATATATCTAGTATATAAAAGTCGCAAAACAAAGAAAAAACTATGAACAAAAAACACGGTGTTCATCTTTGAGACTTGATTAAAATTATGTATACATTCATTTGCACTTTTCCTCCCACACAACACCTTCAACTCCTTATTTATTTATTTATTTATTTATTTATTTATTTATTTAACGTCTATCCTATTCAGTTATAAAAACTGATTTACAAAGGAGGACAACTAAATAAATCTAATTACATAGATGCAGACACAACAATGAACTACATTTAAGTAAATATTTGAAATAGTAATATTCCAACAATGCATTAAATACTCAACAAATTTGATAACAAATAAAAAGGATATTAAATGCAATTTATAAATGAATCGAATATATAAAAAAAGGGGGTGGGGAATTAAAAGAAAAGAAAAAAGAAAAGAAAAAGAAAATAAAAGAAAAAAGAAAAAAGGAAAGGAAAAAAAAGAAAAGAAAAAAAAAAGAAAGAAAGAAAGAAAAAAGAAAAAAAAAACATTAAAAAAGAAAAACGAAAAGAAACTATAAACTGCTTGTCTGCTCGTTGACAAAATGACAGTAGTATCAATACTTGACTGCACTGCTGCAGGATTTACATTGCTTCCACAGTGTCACCATACACGGGAAAGAACCAGCAAGGCAATAGTCGCCCGCCAAGTGACATGCGCAGCGATGGATTTTTTACCTTTTCCAGAGCAAAAAGACACCCAAAGCTACAACTCCCCAACTAGATTCTGTACAGCAGAAAAAGCAAGTGCAATGGCATCCGTGTCGACAGTTCGAACCATTATGGTCTTCAAACCTCTCCAGTGGTCACAGGGTCAAAGACTGAGCATTGACTCCCTGTTGAATGAAATCAGGACATCTGTATCCAGAGTGGAGTAGAACTCTTGCCCACTCTGTGCAATGCATAATGAACATTTTAAGGCCATCACCAAGGTAGACGTCCTAAACAATGTCCACACGTCCTGCACTAGCTCCAGAGCCTCCAGCTGACCTGAGATATGGTTGATACACATCCCGTATATATTTTGCGAACGTCTTGCTTGCTTTGGGGGCTAACATGTTGACTACAGCCGCTCCATTAGTACTGCTTGCACAGGTTGGACAGACTGAGCAACTGCACCCTCACAAGCCGTCAAGCACTGAATAATGTTCAACTGCATGCATGAGGGCCACCCATGCTGGTCAAGGAAGGAGTAAATGGCTGGTTTTAGTGTCTGGTGAACTCCTGTAAATCTCCTTCACTGGTCTGACTCTGACATGCACATGCACATGTTATAAACAAATTGCTGAAAAGTAAACAGTCATATCTTACCGAGGCAACTTTTTTACTGTTTTAGTTTTCAGTTCTTTTTTCTTCTGATTACTAAATACCACAAATTTGTTGCGCTTTATAGTATCCATTAATGCAGCAGAACAATATCTTGCCACTTAATTGTTTCGACTCAATATTGGAGAGCACCGCACTATCATCCAAGACGTTGTGCGTATTGATTTGGTGTCTAGGTGATATCTGATCGGCGTATCTTCTGGATCACCAGATATACCTTGACTCGTTTCAAATTTTTGAACTAAGGAACTGCTGAATTGCCAATTCCAGCTGAAGAGCGAGATCCCAAAATTAATACGTAATTATAGGAGTGTCAAGAGTACAATGTCCTCTGTTGAATCTAAATACAGTTCATGTGCCTGTTTGTACCAACTAGTGTGCCTGCAATATTATTTATATATTGTTTTATATAATATCAAGAAAATTATTGGCAACTCTCCAGCGATCAGTCAAATAGTCTTCGATTTGAAATGTTCTTTTATTGCCGTTTTTTGACTCCAAAGGTTAAATATTGCCGAGTACGATTAACACGTTGGGGAACATTCAGGGGAACATTACGAATGATTTGAGTCCCCTCTCAGGTTGTTCGACTAATCTAATTGTCAAAACGAATATCCAACGTATCACATAGGCTACATACAAAATGCCAAATTTGGGCCTTTTTGTTATTTTTATTCCCACAGCCAAAAGCTCCTTGAGTTACCGACACCGAAACATATATTTATATTTTGTGCGTCACATAACAGTCATTGCAACCTCTCCCAAGCCTGAGGGGCAGTCGATGTTTGCTTTCACAAACTTCAACTTTTTGGCATTGTTGTTATGCTCACAACCAAAAGCAACGGACTGGGTGGCCCCCAGTCCGCCACTGTGCCAGTGGTGCAATATGGCAATTTTATCTTTACACCATCGATTCAATCAATCATTAAAGTCTAATAAGTGATTCGAGTCCCCCCTCAGCTTGTTTGACTGATCAAACATACAAAAACGCATATCCAACGTGTTACATGGGCGGCCCCCAGTCCGCCACTGTGCTAGTGGTGCCATATGTCAATTTCATCTTGGCACCATCGATTCAATCAATCAATAAGGTCTAATAAGTAACTGTGCCAAGTGGCTTGCTTCTAGAATGAAATGCAAGGTTCACCCTATATATGTCCCTTAACCCCCTAACTACTATGATTAATTTGGTTATTGTGCCGAACAGCACTAGGCGATTTGGTAAAAGTTAGTTTGAACCGAACATGTCCAAATTAAAGTATGTAGGCCTAGGCCTATCTATACCTACCAAATATAAGCAACCGCACTCTTGCGCAATACCGCAATACTCTAACCTGGACCCTCTACAACTTTGCATTTATAAATAATTAAGAGGGAAGATCACGGCAAGCCCTTTTCGTCGCTGGGTTTTTGATTGACAGGGGGTGTGAAAGGACGTTCTTTTCTCTGCTACGTCAGCAAATTTTGAGCCAATCCCGGTCAAGTTTCTGGTCACAGAGCGAACATCCTTTGTAATTTGTATAATAGCAGGAAAAGAACTGAACGAATCGGTAGTTAAGCCTTTAGGCGAGGATTTACAATATATTTTATGACTGAGTCTGCCGAACCTAGTCTATTGTGAAGTCCTGTGTACCTGGCTATATGAGGGTAAGGAACCCCTAGACAACAAAAATATAATTGACCATGCGAAATAATGGGATCTCGGTTTAAAAAGAATACAAATATATCAAAAGAGATGAGGTCTTATGTTCATATTTTTATAGAAATTGCAAATATGACAAAAACAGAAATTTATAATCAGCAAACATCATTGATACTAAAAAGAACCAACTGTATATTTTGAGTGCGAGTGCGAGTGCTTGTGCTTGTGCTTGTGCGTGTGCGTGTGCTTGTGCTTGTGCTTGTGATTGCGAGTGCGAGTGTGAGAGTGAGTGCGAGTGCGAGTGCGAGTGTGAGTATAAGTGTGAGTGTGAGTGCGAGTGTGAGTGTGAGTGTGAGTGCGAGTGCGAGTGTGAGTATAAGTGTGAGTGTGACTGTGTGAGTGTGAGTGCAAGTGTGAGTGTGAGTGTTAGTGTGAGAGTCCTGCTTGTCGTTTCTTGTGTCGCCCCTTCACTCCGACTCGCCATCACCCACTACAATACAACAATGTTGACCACACTACATCCTGTAAATTACCAAACGAGTTTTGTCTTCTTTGTAAAAAAATCCACCTCCGTTATCTTTTATGTGGTCCAGAGACGTTTGTAGTATAGACTATTTCAGTATTTCGCATACCTTGGACATATTCATTATTACAACAATGACCGACTGAGTAATAAGTATCTATGACATACAGCTTCTGTCAGTCACTTCATAAAAATAAATGTTATTAGTATTATGCCAGTCAGTAATGAATCCATCCCTTACAATAGTTGTAAAAACATACAAAATACGTCTATGTTCATTGGTTACACAATTAGTTAGGGTAAACAATAACTCACTTTCAGTGTTTGCTACAATGTTGTATGCTTTTGCTAGGTTGAAACTTGAAACACTCATCGAACCGGGAATAGAACTCAATTCATTCGGCATCACTAACTTCCAATATATTTATTTGCAAATAAGCACGAATAATAATAATAAGGCCATGTGTATCTATTATTGGAAACGTAGCATATTGAATACAATACGATTTTATTATGTATTTATTGTGAATTTAATTTAATTTATGATGATGTTATCAATGCCCAAGCCGTGATTCGAACATGGAAGACCTAGCAAGTGCCGTCTTTTTACAGACAGGTCGTCAAATACGCCGTTTCTCAATACACGCGCCGGCATGATGTGAACCAAGATTGTGTTCAACCAGTTCTTTTCCAAAAATCAAATGATTATTCCACTTGCTAATGCTATCAAGCGGGAAAGTACATTCCGGAACACGAATAAACACACGTCACAGATAGGCGTCGGCATACGCACTGTTAAAGAAATAGGAATATGAATAAATATAAACCAATTAGTACATAATAATAAATTGCATTTCAATTGCATGAAGCTTAGTTTTTCTTGAGCTGGCACGGACAAAGAAGAAGATAATATATTATTATTATTATTATTATTATT
Organism: Sweltsa coloradensis; assembly: GCA_024449915.1. NCBI lineage: Eukaryota > Metazoa > Arthropoda > Insecta > Plecoptera > Chloroperlidae > Sweltsa > Sweltsa coloradensis. The sequence continues at coordinate 48,270 of JAMZAV010004159.1, forward strand.
ATTATTATTATTATTATTATTTATTTTCAAAACGTATTTCACAAGATATACATAATATACATAATACAATAAACCTGTCAAGACGGTAGCTAGAAATAAGGGCAAGCCTTATACCACAATAACAACTACGTCATTAGCATTCAAACAATTAAAACAACAGTTACTCTATTATCTAATATTATGTACTATCTATGAATAATGGATTGATTGATGCGTTCAATGAATGATTCAAGGGTGATTGACTGATTGATGAGATTTACACTATATTTAAAATATTTACAAACCTTAGTTTAGTTCATTCATGTTAGCGTGTGCATGTGCGTGTGAAGGTGCGTGTGGGAGTGCAAATGCGAGCGCGAGTGCGTGTGCATGTGCATGTGCATGTGCAAGTGCGTGTGAGTGTGAGTGTGAATGTGCGTGTGAGTGTGCGTGTGCGTGTGCGTGTGCGTGTGAGTGCTAGTGTGAGTGTGTGTTAGTGTATGTGTATTCTCTTGTTGACGAGTTTTCCCATAATGACTCGGAGGGGATCAATCTTTCAACCTATTCTTGTCGTTTTCTAAACAAACCATTACGAGGCGACGAGTGTTTATGGTTGCTGCCGGGTTTGCGGCCGGGGTGGGGGAGGGGGAGAGGATAGGCTAGTGAAAAGAACATCTCTGTCCACTCGATGTGAGCCGTGAATCGCAGTGCACATTCCTTAGCCTAGAAGGGTCGGTATTTTGCCTTGGGGCTAACTAACCTGGACTAGGACAAGAATGAAACTAGAAACTTCACTGAACCACCACCACGAGTCTCCGAGTGCAGCACAATCAGTGGCTAAAAACTTCCAAATTAAAATTAAGATTGCGGCGTAATTAAGAAAGATATTTCGATGAAATTTGGAATGTAGCTTATTTAGTACCCGACAATTGATCCGTGATATTTAATTTTTTTATATTCGGGCACAAAAAAAAGTTTACATTTCACACTGTTTTTTAGAATTGAAGTTTGCAAATTTTCGTAAATCGCGATATCAAGAATCAATTTCACATTAGTTATCTGTAAGTTAAAAAAAAAAATTGAGTCAATTGGTTCAGTAGTCTAGACGTAATTTCGAGTTTAAGTGGACTCTGCAAATGCGAGCAGTCCTCCTTGCCCTTAAGTAAATAAATTTGTATTTAGAGTCTACCTACTCAGTTATAACTGATTTTCAGTGGGACAAGTCCTTCCATGTGTAGAAACACGGGATGTCGTAGCCTATGCGGCAAGTTTCGGCACAATCGCATAATTACCATAAATTGACCTAGGCCTACGGCTACGGATAAGCCTTAGGCCTAGTTGTAGCCATGGATTTGGACTATTTAGTATTTATTCTTGTTAAGATTTAGATACATCATTCCTTTCTTGTCCAAGGACAAACACAAGCCTCCATCCA